>JAOVVI020001778.1:0-23049 GCA_028571085.2 Nepenthes alata
ATAAAATAAATAAAAATGCGGCAACTCTTCTATTATATTCCATTGTCTAAACTTGACACGTTATTATTTACTTAAAATATATACAAACACCTCAACCAGTCGCTACATATTGTTACAAACAAAAAATCACAAACAAACACCTCAACCATGGGCTGAATGAACAAATGAATCTGAGCTCGTCAACAGGATTCAGTTTTTAAATCTCTTCCTCCCCCCCCCCCCTTCTCCCCAAATTGAATGCCAGCTAGTTCAGCATAGCAATGACCCACAGAACATGTCCTCTATTGGCTCTTCCTTGGCTCTGCTTAATAACACGTTGATATCGATATTTTGTGGTTGGTTTAAGTATGACCCGTTAGAGTTTCCGAATCCCAAGAATCCGGTATTTTCAGCGCTCTGCAGCATATCTAGCATGAAGGGTGACTGCCCTTCCATTGATGCTGGCATTGACAGCGGTGGATTGCCAAGTGCGTGGCTGTTAGCGGAGTTTTTGTTCGCATAGCTCACTGAAGGCCTTATAGCCATCGCTTCCATGCCACCACTAATGCCGATTTGAGGTAACGGCCTGGTGGTCGTGTGGCTGCTGCTGCCTCGTGCAGCAGGGACATCATGATTGTGCCTGCCTTCATAGGTCGTTATCACTGACCCTAGATCATGGGATGCCCTCTCTACATGCTTTCGCACTGGACACCCTGGATATGTGCACTTGTAGTAGCTCCTGCAATTAACCACCAACAGTAATACAACATTATATATCAAGTGAAGACAGAGCCTGTAATTCAAGATTACATGCGGCTTAAGAAAAAGATAAAAGTTGATTTTGCAAAGGAGGGATGGATTAGTGTTTTTTTTTTTTACCTCAAAAATGAGAACAGTATCTTTGTCTTACCTTGGATTTGGATTTCCCTTAACCACCTTCTGTCCATATTTCCTCCATCTATACCCATCAACAAGAATATCAATGTCACTTGGTGTCTGAACAACAACTCTAGGTTCTCTCACTGTTCTACTCCCAGGTGGTGCTGATATGCATTCATTTTCGGCTTCCTCTTTCCTGTCATAAGTTTTTCCCAACAGAAGAGATCAGTCTAAATAGTGTTTAAAAGAAATATGAACTTTTGTTGTTGGATGCCAGAAAGCAACAGAGTAATAGCAGGGGCTAGAAGGGGTGAAGAAGATTTCACCCAACAATTCCACATGCCAGGCCTCACATCCACAAAAGTAAACTAAGGGAAGGAGAGAATTTTCATTAACTTGATAGGGGAAGTGTAGAGTTACAAATCTCTAAAATCCAATACGAGCCCAATCTCTAATTTCCCCAAAAGGCCTAATGCCTAATGTACATAACAATATAATTATCGAAATTAAGAAAATTATGAACATTCAAATCCTCTATGTATCTCTATATGTGCTCTCCTACTGTTGATCCCTCTAGATTTTGTCAGGTGAAGGTAAAAATTGGGCTCGACCAAAGGAATTCGAATAGAGCAACAACCTTCAATTTCTTTCCGAACAACAGGTTAGCTGAGATATCAGTCCGAATTCATAACAAAACAGTGGCCTAGTTCAAAAGGCTCCCATGTGGCGCAAGTTGGGGATGTGTTAATTCCAGAACATTTCTAGGCGTAATAGATTAACCTCAGCATCATCAGACTAAGACTCGCAAAGGAAGTCAACCGAACACTAATATCCAATTACAAAGTTTTAAAGGCGAAGCACTACTAAGGCTAGAAGTCGGTTCATAGAACTTACCATCTTTTGGCATCAGGTTCATCTTCATCAAATTCATGCCCCAGTGACCCACTCTTCTGATCGGAACCCCTATCATAATAACCATCCGCAACAGAAATTGAAGAATTATCTGGAGTCGCTACCGACTCCATCTGCCCGGAAAATGAATGGTCCTGGGCTTCTGCAATAGGAGGAACAACTTGCAATGGTAGAGAAGAGGCGGAAGCAGCCGAGGCTGATGATCTTCTAGAGTTTTGAGGCTTAGGGTGGTTGTGGTTTCCCTTATACACAATCTCAGTAATTTGCCCATCCAATGATTTCTCAACCTTCTTCTTTGTTGGGCAATTGGGATGTGTACACTTGTAATAACTTCTGGGATTTTCACTTCCTTTCACTTGCTTTTGACCATATTTCCTCCAATTATAACCATCGTCTGATCTTCTTTGCTCCCTCACATACTGAGATGGTTGGTGATTAGGGTAATTTTTTTGATCCGTTTCGCATTTAATATTGCCCTGATTGCTATCTCGTATTGGCCTATTTTTCTCTGAAGACGGAACAATCTGATTGTTTTGCCCTTGGAAACTCCATGGTTGCTGCTGCTGCTGCTGCTGGGGTGGTTGTTCACCTTTCAAGGCTTGCACCTGGTGATTGGACAAGGAAAATATGATTGGTAAAAGTGAGAAATTTGATTCACAAACACGAGATGAAATTTGGTTTGGAAAGGTATGATTTTTTGCATACAGTAGAAATTGTAGGGAACGAAGATTGAAAGAGCGTTGATGGTGAATCGTTAGGCCTTGTTTGGGCCTGAAAAGTGAAACCAGAATAGGTCTTGTCTTCCTGTTTGACCTCCCGCTGGTTGGCACCTGAATTAATCTTCCAATTGAAGGCTTGTGCTGCTGCAAAAGTCCCAGTTGTTGGAGATGGCAATACCTGCACAACAAAACCACCCACAAGAAAAGTGAAATTTGCATTTGTTTATCTCCATAATAAAAAAATAATGGAAGATTCATCCACTGATACAAAACCCATAATCTGCTTAATCCTCCCTTTTTTCGGATAAATTATATCTGGATTTTTTTATGAAGAAAATCCAGTATTTTTTGTTCAGGAAAACAGAAAATCCAGCGGAATAAAAAAAAAAAAAGTATTGCCTTTATTAAGCAGTTCATTAATTAACTAAAATAGTACTCAATAGAAGCGAAAAATTTATTTGCTACCATCTAGTTTCTCAGCAAGCAAACAAGCTGCCACTAATTTCACCTGCGTAATTGAAAGCAATGGAAAAATCTAGCAGCTGCCACTTTTCAATTTAAGGCTCCGTTTAATTATAGAAACTACAATGGTTAATCAAGCGGAAAAAATTAATTATCTTACGCATATAAGTTGAGTGAAAAGAATCCGTTGACTTTGTTGAGGTATTCATTTCTCAACGAAACGATAGAATATCGAAGTTATACACATTCATTTTCGGCAAGACCAACCAAACGGACCCAGGAAAGTAGAGACTTACGTTAGACGACGAGAGAAGAACAGGAGAGTCCAAAAGCTCCGATGGGTTTAGGCCAGGGGGGATGGCAACGTAAGAAAAAGGAGAAACAACCGGCGGTGATATGGGCAGCGATGGTGGGGGAATCGACTTGAATTTAGGCACGCCCGATCGGGTTCGATTGGCAATACGATCGGCCAGTCCCCGGCTGCTGGGGACTCTGTCTCCGAAGAGTGCTTCATCGCCGGCGGAGTTGAGGAGGTCGGAGAAGGAAATGGTGGTCATGAAAGAAGAGCTAGCAGAAAAAGGTTTCGGGTGTGAGTCAGCAGAGGAAGAGCCCATAAAAAAAGGGGGACAGAGAGAGAGAGGGAGGGAAGACTTGGAGAAGAGGAGAAGAGATGAGAGGAGGAGGAGAAGTAACAGTGCGTGAAAATGGTAGCGTAATGGGCAAGGCTCCTTTTTGTCGTCGGTGGTGGAATGGCAAATTCTTAGAAGGTGGGGAGATCCGCATATGACCGTGTCAACCAAAAATAAATTACAAATAAGAAACTTAAAATTAAATCAAAATTCGGGTCAAAAGTGGTGGGCTTGACTGGATGAGGAGAGGGAGAAAGAGAGGCGGCTGTGACGAAGATGGTATGCAACCGTGTGGGTCAGTGGATTACAGAGAATTAAAGACGAAATAAAATGACAGGAGGGGGAGGGGGCCTTGCCTTTCCTCTGATATCTACGCTCCACGCTTCAAATGTTAGACACCACTTGAATTTTATAAATAAGAAGATTTTAACTTATATTATTTGAGCAAAGAAATACTAAATATATATATTTTTTATTTTAATTCATAGCCATCTTAAAAGTTTATAAATATTAAAAAATAGTCAGTATTATGCTATAGAAAGAAGGATATTATAACTGTATTTTTTATAAAAGCGTAAAACAATTTCACCCCCTAGAGTTTTTTTCTCATTTTTTATATAAAAATTCTTATTACTATTTTTTTTTTCGTAAACCAAATTCCAAAATCTCTGCTGCATCAAATAGGTTGTTCATGTTCTTACAACTAAACACGGGCAGTGGATTTCATGGAGGGGACAGAATAGAATAGTGTTGTTTGTGCATACAAAAATAACGATACCAAACAGCACTTCTTCTTTCTTTCTATTTTGGATTTTTTTAAACAAATTCTCTTTTTATCTTTAAGAGAGAGGGAAAAAAAATGAGGAGAATCCTAATTATTATTATAATTATTATTATTATTATTATTGTTATTATTGGCCTCCCCTCCCCTACTACTTCCATTATCCGGTATTATTGCATCCTTTTCGCTTGTTTTGACAGATAGCAGCCTTTTTAAGTGCCTAATGTGCTCATGCTACTCCAAAGGGTGTTCTGTTCTCAAATCAAAGCAGCAATGGGAACAAGTATCACTTTCACCTTTTTATAGAAACACTCCTGCTAAGTCTAATGTAAAATAGAAACTCAGAAAATTCTTTTAGTAATTATAAATTTAATTTAACTGATAAATTTTTAAGTTCAATTATATATTCCTAAGATTAAAAAAAAATTAAATTTTGAATTAAAGTCGATTAAGTTTAGTGACATCTGACATATACTTGATCCATATATAAGCGTATTTTAGATAGAATATCGGTACATAAATTATGCATCAATAGTACTTATACATATTTAAATTAAAATATCAACGCATGATGAATGTCTATTAAATACTTATGTGTGGTATGAAATTAGATTTTATGCCTAACCAGCATATAATTTTTTATAAATAAGCTCTTTGATCAGTTTTAACTAATTTTTTATAGAGTTTTGAGAAAAGTGAGGTAAAAAAAATAATAATAAAGGAGAGAATGAAGGAAGGTAAATTTGAGAAAAAAAGCAAAGCTTGTTTTTGATAAATCTCAAATTAAAGCAAATGCATCTATATTTTTTATTCTTTTATTGTTGATATTTTTTTAAAAAAATCTTTGAATATTTTCTTATTTTACATGTGATAATTTCTTGCCCAAGTTGATCTAATCTCATTCCATGAATTTTTACAAAGCATTTATCTTAATTTTAAACAAATTATATTTAAGTATTTAAATTTATGCATAAGTGTTTTTATATGTCACTAAATTCATTCCTATATTTATGTATGTCATTAGTTTTTATATATTCATTCCCCGATGTTTTTTATTTATAAAAAATTGGTAAAATTATATTAAAATTTTAAAATTTTAATATAATTGATTTTGTATGCCGCGTGGACCATAGAAATAAAGATATTTGGGTCTGAGGACGCGTGGACTGTCACACCTAATGATGTGCATGGCCGAAACCAACTAATTTGATCACCCTCTTTCTTTCTTTCTTTCTTCTTACTCGTGCTAATGCCCAAAAGGTGACAGGAAAAAGACAACCAAAATTATTAGCCAATTCTGGAAAAGGAATGCTCTGCTTGAGAATTGTAGATGTGGTTTTCCCACCACCACTACCACTCCGAAAGAAGACCAAAGAATAATAATAATAACAGCAGCAGCAGCGGCGGCAGCATAGGAAAATATGAACCGCAAAACATTTTCATCTCCACTTCAAATTCCTGACTGGCTGTAGGTTCCACCCCTTTGCCAGTAAAAGCTGCAGGCAAGCAATGGCACAGCAGTAGACAGGGCCCAGCCGTCGTTGGCAAATCTGTTCTCCTTGGAAGAGCATAATAACAACACAACAGTATTGGAACAACATAATGGGCAGGCTACCATTCTCCTCGTTCCTTCTCCTGCTGTCTTGGAACAACACAGGTTCCATTAACTTCAGCAACACAATACGAATGCATATTATATCCGCTACAATGAAGTCACTAAGCGGCGTCAACCACGTGTGACCATTTGTTTTCAGGGAAATCCTACTGGAAAGATCTAAACATCTTTCGTACTCAAATCATTATTGATCAAACTGATAGAACGGCAACGAATGACCCTGACGCATTAAAAAAGAAAGAAGCTAGATCCCCATATTCTCTCTTTTCAATATTTGTCACCCTCCTATTTCCCTGTACCGTGGAGGTCTGATGTCTTCGATGTGAAAGGCACATTCCCAACAGTCACCGGACACTCTCGAGATGGGACTTCTCCAACCTCCCAATAAAAAAAGATGCATAAGACTCTGCTATTTTGGATTTTTCTCTGGCCGAAGCTGCTCTTGCATCCTATGACTAAAGGTGAATATGCCATGTAACACCACAAATAATATATATATATTTTTTCATTTCTTCTGCTGCCTGGTGGGTGCCTTCAATGTCGAGACTCAGATGTCTTCTTGAAAGTGTAAGGCACACCAACACCCGGTGCCATGTAGCTAACTAAAGGTGATCGCGGAACGTACATCATCAATCAAAATGATGCACCATCAAACTGGAGTCCCCAAGGTACGTCTGTCTGCATTTGCAGATTCTTCATTCAGAACGAGTATTTTTCATCCGCCTTGGGCACATACATTTCAGATGCGATAACAAATAAGATCCCCAATTGCAGCCTGGGGCATTCCCTATCTTAGGCCAGAGTGTCTGAATTCGTAAAAATGCTCCACTCTTTTGGCTGCCTCCAATGTTATACCGCATGCATGTGAATAGATTCTGTTGACAAAAAATAGAATTGAAGATGACTGCATATAACTTCTATAAAAATGAATCGACCCATCCATGTGTGAACAGAGAATTATAGAGCGCAATTTCACAGTATCTGACATTATAGCCAAAAAAACATGCATGGCACAGTAAAAAGCTTGCTAAAACTCCAAGGATCATTCCCTTTAACTCATTTACAAAAAGCAGAGAGAACACGCATAAAATACGCGATTGGTTATGCAGTGAAGGCTAGAAAGTATTGCATTTGCCAAACAACATTACTGGAAGCAGTTACTCCTCCACGAATTACAATCCATGACTGTCTTCCACACTACACAGGCATACTGCACACGCAACAAACTACATACAGACATGTATATGCATGTGCTGCGTGCAGAGAGAGAGAGAGAGAGAGAGAGAGAGAGAGAGAGAGTGTGTGTGTGTGTAGAAAACTTTTAAAACCCATCGAGTAGACCCAACATTATCCATCTAAAGTTTGGTCACAAGTCAGCCACAAAAGTCATGGGAGCTCATGCATATCCGAAGAAGTGAAAATGTTGCCTCAGCACAGGTGTTTGATCAAAATGGAGACTGACAGAGTGGGCAGGTTGATTTGTGAGCAGTTGAAAACCACTTGTATAGGCAGGCAGAGTGGAACTTGTGCTTGCAGGTCTTGCAAGCAAGGCGAGGAAGGCAGTGGCTGGTGGTGTGAATCACACTGTAGCAGATTGGGCATTCCTCTACTCCTTCAAATGCTTTGTCAAAATTGTGCTTCCATATCCGTATTGCTTCAGCTAATGCTCCATTCTGAATCACACACAAAAAACACACGCATCATGTTAGCCACCACCAAGCTCTGCAACTCTTTATCACAATGCAAGAAATCCAACCCAACACAGGACAATGAATTGTGCTGCTTCAAACCTTTCCACCGCTGATAGAAAATGAAGCCAATTTAAACGAATGGAAGAACACATATAGGAAGGAATTGGCGAAGGACCCATGGGCCACCAACAACTGTAAAATAGATTGGACACTCAAAATGAAACCCACAGTCCATAGACTGATGGAATGAATACCGTTGTAAAATCTCATGGCAAAAAGCAGTACACAGCACATACAAATGCCTAAATATAATAAACCAATCCCTAGACTGAAGGAACATGCATCGTGGTGAAATGCCACATGGAAACTACATGTAGCACAGAGAAATGAATAAATTATTTCAATATAGAAGCAAATGACGTTAAGACTTCAGCACAATGCTTGAACTGAAATCACAATAATACTTATCTACAATTGAGAGTTTGAGCAACTACTCTAAAATTTGAAAAGACAAACGGGGATGGTTTAATGAAAGCACACATCTTCTCTCTTATACCCTAACTACTTGGAACTGGCTGCATAAAAGAGCATGAATTCATGAATACTTGGCAGTCCATTTTCTTGTAACCTTAATAATGGTGATGGAACTCAATACACACGCAAACAACACAAATTATATGTGAAGTATGCCACACAAACAACTTAGATCCTTGGAGTTATATTAGAAAAAAATATTGCAACTTGCAAGTACCTGATTACGGACAAATGCCATCATGGACAATAGCCATTTTCTTTGCTTCACTTCAGTAATGCCAAGGCTTCTAGTACATTCAACATCCACAGGTCGCAAAGGATAAGAAGCTGGAAGGTGGATGACCAAATCCATTCCAGTCTCATCCTTGATATAGGTAGCAATGACTTCATTGGCTGATTTGCTTACACTCACTGAAAAACTCTCATCTGCAAAGTTCACTTCCTTGATCTGCATTAGTAATTAAGAATGTAAGAAATGCTTCATGATAATTTAGTCAGACTATTCAATTTTGAACATGATTGATACTAGACAAGACAATAGATATGTGCAAGGAAGCAACTTAAGGCTGAAAATTTTATTCCTCTAGTCTACTCCAAAAACATGAGCATCAGCTCTATATTGTTCTGCAAACTGAAAAATCCATACAATAACAAAAAACGCTAAATGCTTATAATCCATTCAGTAAATTATAATAGCTTAATACCTACCTTCTGTTCCTGTGTTCAACTTCCAGTTCTAGAATTTTAGTGGTCCCAAATCTAAAAGAAAAAACTCCAAAGCCATAGGAAATTACAGCAAGAAACAATGCTAAGACGATATATCACAAACCTGAGATAATTCATCTGCAATTAAGTAAGGACTGCACCATTCTTTTGTGAAAACTTCAATAGCTGATGATGCAGTTCGATCACGTATATCACTAAACCACTCCCGAACATAGGCAGGAAGTACACGGAGCATCACCCCAAACATTGCAGCAGCAAGCAAAGCCATCCTTTCTGGTTGAATAGGCCAAAGTGATTCTAGAACAAACAGCAATGAACCTGTCGTGATGGCACGTGATGCAGCAGCTGCAACATCTGACAACTCAGTTGGGATCTCTTTGTCTCTCTTCTTCAAAATATGGGCCATACACAATTCCAACGGAATATGCTGGAAAAGCATATCTAATATCATTGAAGAAGCAGACTCCTGTATATGATGAACCAATCTCTCTCTTTCCGGCGAATAGGATGGTAAAGAGAGTAGATGAGACAGCAATAGGCACCACGCAAGGAATACATTTATCTGTAGCTAAGAAGCACTGTTAATTTCTTATTCAAGTTGAAAAGAAATTTTCTTGCTCAAAGTAAAAATCTGCAATAGAATGACAAGTACAGATGCAAGAGCAAGCAGGAAAGTTTGCTTGATTTTGAAAAGCATACTTACGCGCTCGTGTGCCTCCAAACCAATATCTAATGTCCCAATTGGCAACTTCTCTATCAGGCAAGACACATCCTCCCTCAGAACAATACCATCTTCTGAAGATGAATCAAGATTTTGTGAACCCAGATCACTAGCAGGCTTCCCATTCAAAGAATATGAAGCATTTTCAGTAATAACAACGCACTTAGAAATTGGCAAATTGGAGAGAAGAACGAAGGCAGCAAACTTCAAAGAATATACTGGTATGGAGGAGAAGAGGAGCGCAATCAAAGAACTGATAGGTCCTTTGCTTAACCCCCAACGTTCAATTGATTTAATGGCTTCGTCTCTAGTAAGTGGCGAGGATTGTACAACAGTTGAAGCAATCAACTCCCAAAACTGGGCATTAATGTGGTTGGTTCCTATAATGGACAAAGACTCGCAGTGAAGGGTACTCGCAATGGATTCTGCAACACAAACAGAAAGGAATACACGAAGAACATCCTCCTCAATATGATTCCCAAGATGGTCACATTTATCCATTTTCAAGAATGTTAGCTTATTTGAGTTTTCTGTTTGTTGGAATTGAACAAGGCCCAGCCACAATAAATATGCGTGAAGGGCATTTGTGGCAGAGTCCATACAAGAAGGCTCTACAGCCAAAGTATTTTGATTAAACTTGTCAATTGCATCTTTCAATTTGTCAGAAGAGGCATTTTTAAGCAAAAGATCCAAACTTTCTACAGTCTCCTCCATTACTACAACCACAGTGTCAATCAAGCACCTCAATTGAGACCACACAAAGTCCCAATCTTCTTCATTAAAGTCCTCCCAACAATAGCCTACTGCAATCACTATCAATCTTGACAGCAATATCATAACCACCGGGAGCTCATTAATGAAAACTGTCCCATCAGCATCATATCTTTGTTTACGGAACAAGTCCAGTAAAAGCTTCCTCTCCGACATGCTTATGTCTCTTTCCAGACACAATGCTACTTTGTTTGCTACTATACTTAGAGGGTAACAAGATAAAACCAACTGAAACCATTCCTTCATATCTACAGAAAAAGAGATCATAGCATTAGTTATGAAACAGACAAGAAAGCAAAGTAGATAATTTGAAAACATGTATCATATATATCATCAATCAATTTGTCAGTCAGTCAAAAAATTGTCATATATACAATTTTTCCTCCTGTAAGGTGATACACCCTTTTAGTAAACATATTTCCGGATTTGAAAAGGGAATTGCCCTCAGTGAATCAAAGTCTTGTGTAGAACAGCTCCACATATCAGCATATGGTGCCTGATAGTGTGAACATTTAAGACTTTTGTATCTGTTACTACCACAAATTGATTTTAAAAACTATCCCCTTACCTTCACCAGTTTTCCATGAGATCAAGGGTGGGAACATTAGTGTCGTTTGAAGCCAATCCTTGATATTTTCTCTCAAGGAATCAGATTGAGAATCTGTACTTGGGCTATTGGATCCAGAACCACTATGTTGTAACTGTTGAACAAGAACATATGCCAATGGGGGAAGAATATGCAGACAGTTGGCATTTGTTGCATTGCCAATGTAGAGCTTGTTTACAAGCAATTCAAAAAAGGCAAAGGCTTTCTTCTTCCCCCATATGCCATCACTGAATAAAGTCAAAAGTAGAGACATAAGGGCTCTTAGGAAGGGGTTTTCCATCTCATCCAACTCATCATTTGAAGGTGGCCACGAAGTAAAAAATTTAAATTTAGCATCAGCCCGATAAGAAAGAGCACCATCAAGAAGTGTGTTGACCAGGATATCAAACAAGCTTTCATTGTAGGAAAAGCCATCTTGTCTTGTATCCTCTCTCAAAAGAGGCAGGAAAGTGGATAAAGCACCACCACTTGGCCATTTCCACGTGCACAACATTTCAGCAGCAAGCCAAGCTCGATAAAAGGTGGCCGACTCAGAAGAGACCAGCTGATTGCTTGCTTTCTCTTGTGTGATCAAAGCATGCAAATCACGGCCAATGACAACTTTGTGGAACCCGATTTCTGATATGAGCTTGTCGACTAAAGCAACAAAAAATTGATTCCTAGATGCCTGCATCAAGTTGAGAGCTTTATATCACTCAATAGTTAAAAACTAAAATACAGTGGAAAAGACAAAAAAAAGTCAAAAAAGACAAGAAAAATAAATGTTACGAAAAGAAAGAACCAAGAAATATGAGAAAAACCTCTGGTTTATGGACAAGTTCGTATTCCGCTCCCATAATCCAAAATCAAACATCCAAACTGAGATATCCCAAAAGATCATTCCCTTTCCTAGACTCAATATACAAGGAGCTGACTTATTTGCCCTTTCCAGTGTTAAAATTGCATAGAGTTTAACTTATGCAAATGCATCATGTGAAGAGAAAGTTACAGTTATAAAAAAACAGTAAACACAATAAATCTAGCTGCATTTAAGCGTTGAAACTCCTGCAAGAGAGAACAGATATGGGAGTCGGGGATTGTATTAAATGAGAAATCAAACTTGAAGTTCCTTCTCTAGAAACCATGGAATATTAGCAGAAAATGTTCCATTTAAAGTTTATACCACAAAAACATGCCATAAAGAACTGTGCAATGTGCTGACATATGAAAGATAATACACTAGTGCCAATGGCACTATACCCTTGTCAATGTATCAGAGGAAAACAAATCCATCATTATGTTGCCAACCTTGGACTCAAATCATCCAGTTCAGGCTATTTTCAAGTTATAATCACTTGGAACTTCAGAATGCCCAAAAATGCCGTGCATGTGCCTGATGGACATGGCACTTGGGAGACACTCAGAGGAAATCTATGAGAATTTTGGATAACAGCGAAGTTTGGCACATGGGCATGTGTCTATGTAGACACACTAACCCAATGATGAGTAACAGATCACAATTATTAAAACAAATATTTAAAAACCCCACTTACAGGTACATTAGTTGAACTCTCAACTTTCCAGGTTGTTTGCTTCTTATTGGAACTGATATCTGGCATGACCCATAAAGGCCACACATCATCACAGCTCAGAAGCAGATCCAGCACATTCTGCTCCTCATATTGATCCAGGCAGAGACCCTTGATAACTTCAACTATCCATTGGCAGCACAACGATATAACAATATTGTCATTAAATCTGTCATTCTCAAAGATGGCAGACCTGACAAATCGAATTAGAATGCTTGCTAGTATCTTCCGGCTGTGCATGTTAAGGCTTCTCCAAAATTCGTGGCTTATCTTAGCCAGAAACAAATGCACAGATTCACCAAACTCCCGCCTGGTGTTGAAGTTATCCACAGAACTTTCACTAACTGCATAGCCTGATGCTGTTGTTAAAGTGCATTCCCAATCAATTATGGAAATAGAAGCAGCAATGCCAGAAAATAGCTCATGTTCTTCGAAATGTGACTTCAAGCACAAAAATCCACCATCAAGAACCTCGAGTGCGAATTTTGCCATTTTAGACACGTCGAAAAAAGAATTGATATCCAGAACTGGGATGTTTGCTGCATTGCATAATAAAGAACCAAATTTCCTGACCCAATCAAAAGGAGAAGCCATCACAAATGCTACAAGCTTTCTGAATGCTTCCTGACATATCTCAACGATTGCAAATTTAGACAAAAATGGCGCATGGTCACTTTCCCCTGAACCAAGAACAGCTCTGTAGCAGAAATGTGGAACACAGGTGAAACAAAACAAACATTATAAATCAAGAAATATATAAGTCATGAATGAAAATATCAGTTTTGGTATTAAGCACAACCATATTAATATTAGACAATACATATTGATATTGAATATATCAGAAAGAAAAATTTCAGAGCGCGTAAGCTAACAGACAAATATTTGCTTGATGTCTTGGCTAAATATCGGACATATCGGCTAATATTTCAAATATCTAATGATATATCATGATATCTTTTAGTATAGTAACATATCATAAATTTGCCATAGTATCGAGAAATATCAATATCAATGGGGCCTAATACCAATATGTATCAGCCAATATTTAGATATCGGCCAATATTTTCATTTATCATAGCAGCACCATGGAATCATATATTGCTGATTTACAATATATTGGCTAATATATATCAGTATCAGGATACCTAATAACAATATTTTTCAATATCACAAAAAATCACAATATATTGTTGTATCGACTAATATATTAAAGTCCGTAACACGGGACTTTCAATAGCCAAAAACTGAAATTTTGGGCCTCTTCTGGTTCCAGACAACCCGGAAAAAGATAAAAAATCAACATCTGTTGAGCATATTAAATGATGAGATTAATAGGATGATTGTTAGGAGCAGGGGCTACCCCTTATTTTTCTATATTGGTCAATCTGTCATGATATATTAACCAATATTTGTCTTTCTTCTTACAATTTGAAGAAATATTTTTATCTCTAATATATCCAATACCAATATATATTATTTGATATATTATATAAAGATATGGTCGCAGCCAATACTAATATTTCATCCATGAGCATGCACAACAATTAGGCATAAAAGAACAATGAAAGATCGACAAACACGGATGAGATTTCAGATTAATAAGCTATTAACAAAGTTCACCATGGTGAAAAGTAAATGCTATCTACTACCCCGATATTAATTTAGAAGTCTAACAAACAAGGGAATATCAGAAACCACTAAATACAGAATATAAAGGTTCAATTCCAAAAATAAGAGCAGCAACTGTCATGGGATAAGAATACTCCCACGTGTCACACCTATAAAAACTCATGAGACTCTTTAGTGGAAACCAAGGTGTTAAGCTCTCCAAGGACACAACAGCAAGAGGCAAGCCCTAGGACTTGATAAGATCGAAGCATAGGGATTTCATGGGATAGGATGCCATGGGGTCAATATTGTGCAAAGCCAATAAATTTGCTAGTACATTTGATTTGTGTTAGATGCTAGTACATGTGGATTTGCATTAGAGGCTATTATTGCCATGAATTTTGCAAGAACTTCCAATCATATGTACACATCAAAGGTGAAGCAACATTGACGGGATGATACATGCTTGATCTCTCAACATGTTCAAGATTGTCATGAAGTATATTGATACACTACAAGACTGCAAGCTGTCAGTGATAGGCTACTACTGTTAGCATGGTTGAAGGAATCAGGTAATGGAATCAAGTAATGTGCTGCTATGCAACTACCACAACAGATTCATCAAGAAGACTAATGCAGTGATGTGATTTTGTTAGAGTTAGATGCATCCTATTAGTTGTATCTGAGTAACAGAATATCAGCTTGTTAAAATAGTTTCTGTTAGTTTCTATTATTACTTCTGTTAGTTCCCTCCAAAGTGTATTACTCTATAAATAAGCAGCCAATATAACGATTCAGATGTTAATGGAATGAACTGAAGTCTGATTTATTCCTCAAGGTCTATTCTTCCAGATTACTTTCTTCCCTAAACCCCTATTCCGGAACCTCATTTCTGTCTTCTCTATCTTAAACTCTGTCTTCTCCCTCAATCTGAATTTCTACTTCTTATCTTCTGATTTTTGTTAATGAAGTTCTCCACTCCAACACAATTGACATTAGAGAAGGTCCAATCCTTGGCCAAATACTCTAGTTCTACCAATTTTTTTTTTTTTCACAATGCATTCTCCCAACAGATTGCTCTAATCTGCTAGCAGAATTTTGTTTCCCTCCAAACACATCAAGCCACATTCAAGAAACACATTCTTGATTATCTTTGCTGTGTGTACTGCCCCATGAACTATTTTCACAAACAATTGCATTAGAATCTGTCCTATATAGCTACTGTGCCCAATCTTGACATAGCCTCAGCAAAATCTGCAACACTAAATTTTTCTTCGGGGCAGGATCTGATCTTTAGTACACCAAACACAACCAACGTGCCTAAAACAAAGAAAGTTTGGAGGATCAACTCCTCAATAGCCACAAACCACTCAAGAAGTCATGAAACTACTGTTTGGAGAAATGCAGCAGCAATTCAGCACCCTCCAAAACAATGCAATGATATTGTTAGAAAAGAAGATGCAAACATTAGGACAAAAATTGGATCTGAAGTTTTCAAGTTTCTTGGATGAAATCAAAGAATTGATGAGCCATAAAGAGCAGGAGCCCGAGTACAGAAATAAGGGAAGACCAAATAGCGTATCACTTTCAATATATAAGGGCATATTACCAACTCCAAAATCTCAAAAATTTGAAGGACTGAATTACAAAAATTTACCTGATGCATCAGTTGAACCAACTGATAACAATGGAAGGTATGCTTTCCAAACTTTATTGCCAAAGATTGATTTTTCCACAGACAACCCAGGAAGGTGGCTAAGGAAATTTTCTAAGTATTCGCAACTTTATCACATTCAAGAAAATCATAAAATGGACTTCATTCCAATGTTTCTTGAAGGAAAAATAGACCTTTGGTTCCAAGGATATGCTATGCAAAATGAGTTCTTGAATTGGCCAACTTCAAAGATGACGTTTGTAAGCGGTTTGGGGATAAAGCATGTATTGAGGTTGTAGAAGAGTTCAATAAGCTTCATGAATCAGATAAAGTAGAAGAATACCAAGAAAATTTGACGAACTCAAATCACACATGCTAAGCCTCAATCCACGTCTTAATGAAGCATAATTCATTTCTAGCTTCTTAAGTGGATTAAAAGAAGAATTGATACCAATGGTCAAACTCCTCAAAATCATAACTTTATCGAATGTTTTTGAGCTTGCTAGGTTAGATGAACAATCAGTGGAGACTTTAGCTAAAATCTAATTCCATTCCACTGATTGTTGCCAAGATTCAAGGATTGCTACAAATTCAGTTAGCCAGTTAACAAAGACTCAACAATCAACTATGACCATGGAACAAAAAAGAACCTTGGATCTTTACTACAAATTCAATGAGAAGTTTCAGCCAGGTCATAGGTGCAAAGAAACTCATATCCATACCATGATTGCGATTCTGCAGAACAAGTTTGGCAAGATGTGACTGATCAAGTTGATCCTTACCATCCTTAGGGACAAGGATTTTATTGTCATGAAGTATACTGATACGATACAGGGTTGCAAGCTGTCAGTGATGGGCTACTACTGTTAGCACGGTCGAAGGAATCAAGTAATGTGCTGCTATGCAACTACCACAACAGATTCATCAAGAAGACTAATGCATTGATGTGATTTTGTTAGAGTTAGACAGATGCATCCTATTAGTTGTAACCAAGTAACAGAATATCAGCTTGTTAAAATAGTTTCTGATATTAGTTCTGCTAGCTCTTTCCAGAGTGTATTACTCTATAAATACGCAGCCAATGTAACAACTCAGATGTGAATGGAATGAATTGAAGTCTGATTATGACCCCATGTTTGTTCTTCCTAATTACTTTCCTCTCTAAACCGCTATTCCTGAACCTGATTTCTGTCTTCTCTATTTTAAAATCTGTCTTCTCCCTCCTTAATCTGAATTTCTACTTCTATCTTCTGATTTTTGTTCAAGAAGTTCTCCACTCCATCACAAAGATAATTACTATCTTTGTTTTAATGACTTATCAGACAATAAACAAAAGTGATTTATGATACCCTCATTTCTGGTCTTCGTTTAATTTCCATAAGTTTCATCATAGAACTCATACATATGTTTCCATCATAATAATTACAATTTTAACTAACTTCCTTGCGTCCAAATAAGGGTAAGCAAATGTCTTCCTTCAATTGCCAGATAATTTCTAAGTTCCTTAACTTAATGAAACTGATTAGATAATCCTACAGTCTAACGCCAACAATAATTCAAAACTGCAAAAAACATGCCATCTTGTTTAATGGAGGTTTTGTCTAATATCATTGGAATCGTATTTTGAATAAACCAAAACTACTTAACCTTCTCTTTCTCAGTCAAAGTTCAGATGTAGGCCTAAACAAAATAAGAGGAGGAATGGGAACAGGCTAACAAGCATACCGCATGAACTGAGCATCAGAATTTCCAAAAAGGGGAACAGAATGCATAATAGAAATAGCAGCTGAGTCCAACAGTTCATGATGCCATTGTTCTGGTTGAAGTGGATGCTTATTGAACTCTGATCTCCTCTCTAGTATAGTTTGCGAAGCCTTCTCCAAGAGATTAGTCAAACTGCCAATGTGAGAGATGGGTACAGATTCTAAATTCCCTCTTCCGGTTGCATATGAAATGGTAATATTCCACTGCTCACTGAAACATTCAATATCTAGTAATGCAAGCAGAAGATCCAATCGCTCATTGGTAGACCCATCAGTTCCATTGAAACACCAAGGAACAAATGTTCCCTCAAAAAGTTGCAAAAAATGCACTAGGTCGGCTTCTCTATCTCCATCAACAATAACACCACCAGGAATCCTTTGATCACAAATAAAAAGCTTCTGAATTATTCTGCGTGGTCCAAAAATTGAGATGACAACTGATAGAAATTTTACAAAATCAGATGAGTCCTGACATAAAAAAAAATCACAACTATGAGTGGAGAACAACAATCAAGAGATGGAATTCATGGGAACAAGAAACATATTGAAGCTGTTATGTAATTCATTCCCAAACATGCAAAACCTTTAAATGCAGATAATGGACTCCATCATGCCTATAGAAACTGTAACACATTACGTACATGAACCAGCATGTTCACTAATAGCTCAATTATGTACTACAAATATGTACTTTTCAATGATGTGCAAAACAACTTCTTAGGTCGGAAAATGCAAATGAAGATGCATATGCATGCAAAATCTATCCACTGCAACTTATTTAGTTCAACAACTAGTAGTTGCATAAAGCTTCACAAAAAAAGAAAGAAAAAGAATACATAAATTGGAAAAAATATCAGGCTTCAAATTTTGATACACATATACACTAACACCAAATGCTCACATGAACCAGAATAAACACTGGCATGCGTGGTCCCAACTAACAAATTCCAAAACTACAACTCCATAGAAGATCCACAATTCTTATTTTCTTCTTTGTAAAAAACCCAGTCATTCTTTAAGTAGTGGATTTTGGAAACTAAACATCAATAGGGATACAATTGACCTCGTGATGCCAAGCTTGGTAAACATATTTACCTAAATCTTTGCACAATTGACAAAGACTTCAATCACTACATACAGCCGTAGAAAGCCTATCTAATCATTGAACATAACTAAACCCACCTTATGCCTTTGTTAAATAAGAGACAATGCTAAAAAAAGACCCAATGTACAAGCTCCCACATTGTCGTGCTTAGGAAAGTCAAACGTACACAATCTACATTCTACAAAGGTTGTTGATGAGCAGCAACCTTATTATTTTGCTAGTGTTTGACCGCTTGTGAGAAATGGTCTATAAACATAAAATTCTTCTAAGTATGATCATTTTGAACAATAAAGATATCCATGAGCATTCACATCCAAGTATCTCAATGGTTTGCCCCATGTGTTACGTTAAACATACCATCCATCCCTAAACCCAGGCCAAGGGTGGGGGATTAAGGGGAAGGAAAACACAAATAAAAGCTTGAAAGCAGGTTTTTATTGCAACTTACCAGTGATCTGACAAGTGGAAAAGACCTTTCCAACAAAGGACCCACAAGATATTTCAAAGGCCAAGTCTCAGCTTTCTGAACTGCATGCAGATCCAACAGGGTGATAAACTTGATGACTCGTCCTAAGCTCTCAGAAATTCTTTTTGAATGATCTGTCTGCTGGAATGACTCAAGGCAGATACCCTGAAATGCTTCACAAAATGGACGGAGCAGTTGATGCTCCAAAGCATACATAGCAGACATAATTTCAATCAGGCATTGTCCCAAATCTTCCAAGTACCCCAGGGAATACTTGACATATGGTGTATTTTTGTCAATCAATTGGATGGAATCCTCCAAAGGAACCCCAGGTTTATCATATGAGACTCTATGACCATTCCTAGAGCCAACATAAAATAGGAAATCATGCCACAAAAGCTTTACAATAATATTTTCAACAAGCGACATACGAACTCGGGAGGTTTCATTCTCTCCATTACAATATCTGTCAGAGAAAGACCAGGAACTTGTATGAGGATTGAGGAGACAAAAATATTGTAGCATGAAACAATCAGACAAATGTGACTTCTCATGATATAAATCAATTTAAATAATTCATACCTTGACGTGTTACATAATACCCAAAGAAAACATTCTTTGAATGCCAGAAAGAATGCCAGACGATCAGCATTAGATGGATGAGATATATGCCTTCCTGCCCACAGGTTCTGGAAGAAGTCAGCAAAGAACTTCTCTGCAGTTATTGCTTCCGGAGGTAAAGTATCTAGGAATAGAACCAAAGCTGGGTAAGAAACCTGCTGTGATCCAAAGCAGCCATTCCTCAGAAACTGCCAAAAGCGATTCAAAACAGTTCTCTGAATGTTTACGTTAGCCCAGCTGCCAGGATATCTTTCAGAAAACAGCAAAATTGCCTCCCACATTGATGAATGACACAAGGGATGCACTTCCTGAAAGGCACCAAGTATTGCAGTGGCAAGAGTTTTCATATCTCCTTCACTATAAACCTGAGGGACATTTTTGATAAAACTTCTAAGCAAGGAATATGTAGCTGACCGGATAGTGGGGCTTTGAGCACTCAAGAAATCAAGGAAATATTTCTGGGTGGAAAACAACTTTTCAGCAAATGAAATGGCAGTTGCTCGAGCCTTTGGAACATGTTTTTGTTGGACAACACTGTTCCCTACAGGTCTCTCATGATCAATGCCAATCAGTACATCAAGCAGTGTGGCAAGTGCCAGCAATGACGATGAAATCGCCTGCAATGCAATGATATGGATAGGATGAATTAGAGAATGTGTTTACACATGCATGGAAGCTTCCCATCCATACAAAACAAAACAGAGAAAACAGAAATGCAGAGTAACCACCACTCATGTCAAGCATACTTATCAAAATGAACAAGATGCATCTATTTTGGTAAATAGAATTCAGAAGACCAAAATTCAGTCTTCTAGGACCAACAAAAACCTACTTGATACACAGTGAGTAATTAGAATCTCATTTAATCACCTCATGTTTTTCCCTCTACAGCTTCTATACTATTAAACAACACTCACAATTTATTATATCCTCACAGCATTGGAGAAAGAAAAAGAGGAGGATCAATGTGGAGACTAAAGTGGAAAGAGAATAGACAGTTTACCCAAGTGCATACCTGTTGGTGCATCTCTGCCAACTCATCCGAAGCAACTGCCAAATTAGACATGCTTTCTGGAGTAAGCTTTAAATTATCTTCCAAATGCATAAATATCTCAGCTGTGCAAAACATCAGAGCATCTATTCTCCTTTCCTGTGTTGGAAAAGCAGCCTGTTTTCCAATGTTAAACAGCACAATCAAAGTTGAAAGTTCATGTTAGTGTTCCAATGAATCCAAGTTTGCAGACCTTTAAGTGTAACATCCAGATTTACGGATTTTGTTTTTATGGCTAAATGGATTATAAAGCTTATAATATTTCATCCTCAGCTGGGGTTCACTATTTGATCACGATGGGATGAAACATGTTTATGATATATTTGCCTAATAAGGGATTCTATTTTGAATTATTTCGATTACTTAAGGACTAAGCCCAAGATTGTGTGTGATCAGGACTAATTTCTTATGAGTAATGGAGATTTATATTGAAAATTTGGACAACCAATTTGTTTGGCCGGTTGAATTGGAGGTTATTGGAGGTGAGTATCATGGATGGGGTTTATCAAAGAGGGATTGCTGGGAGCCATTTTCAAAAAAAATAGGAAAAAAAGAAGCAAAAAAGTGGCCTTTAGCCCATTGGGCCTCTTTTAATAAGAGGCAAATGCAGGCTTTCCTTCATTTGCGGTCCCCTTCAGCTGAGAGCAAGCAGAGAGAGAGAGAGGTAAAGAGGAGGAGGAGAAGAAAGCCTTGGGAGTCAAATCATGCAAGCATTTTTATACTCTACACCACCTCCATTTCAGCTTTGTAGATTTTGATCTCAACTTCCATTTTTGATGAAAAATCTAAATAGATTTTAGACTTTTTTTTTTCGAAGTAAAAGAGATAAGGATTTGATAAGTGTTTAAAATTTATGGTTGTATGCTGGAATTATTATTGCATGTTAAAATTTTAGTTGCATGTAAAAATAGGGGCTTGCCAAGAGGTTGGGGAGGGGTATCCTAAGTTTGGTGATGGATTCTTTACTAGTTGGCTAGTAGTTCAATTATAGGGTTGTGAAATGGTAGTACTGTGTATGTTAGTTTGTGAAATTTTGAGGAAAACTATGGAAGAAATATTACTCTTAAATGTTAAGAAATTTCTTGTATGTAAAGAAAATATTTAGTAGTTATGGAAAAATATAAAAACATTGCATATTAACATTGGGGTAATAATTGGAGAATATTCTCATGTGGGCCGGTGAATAAATTAAGGAAGATAAATAATTTTTGTGTGAATTTGGCAGTAATATGTGGAATTATGTATTATGGTTGAATCTTGATTGAAAAAAGTGTAAGCAAGAACTTTGGAGAAATTATTGTATGATTAGTAGTAGCATGTATATTATTGCATGCATATTTTGTGAAGATTTTAGTTATATACTTGAAAGGGTAATTAGTAAAATATAAGGTTTGATATGTTGATTGAAGAATTCCATTTTGACTGTGGGGCATGGAGAAGTTTATTGTGTTATCATTAAATATTAATAATTTTTATTACAAATATATTGATTGGAAGTATGGCATTAGCCGAGTGGCTATTAGATGGTTTGAATTTTATATTATGGTAATGGTAATTCAAAAGCTGATTAAGTTAACATGGTACAGATTTTAGTTGATTGCAAATATTTTACATGTTGACTTTATTCCATTCAGGTTAGTTGTACTACCCGGATACCAAATTTGGTTTATTTTGATATTAATTGTAATTTTGGGTTAATTGAGTGTGTTTTAAAATAATTATGAAGGCATTCAGATTTGTAGCATGGTACCTGAAGTGTGCCCGAGAGGCGCCCAAGCGTCGGTTGGATAATAAAAGAAAGGGGAAAAGAAAAAAAGAAATAAAAAGGCGAGGAGGTGTGTGGCAAAAGCAGGGAAAGAGGAGAAAAGAGAGGAGAGAGAGAGAGAGCTTGCGCGAAGGACAAAGCAGAGAAGGAGAGAGAAAAAGAGATTAGATACCTCAGAATATCCTTTTATCAAATCTGTTTGGTATAAAGTTGAGATAAGTATCGATAAGCTCTATCTTTAATCTGTTTGAGTATCTGATGTGTTTTGACTACTATTTGGATATTTTACTAACATGCATGTTATTCTTATACACCATATCTGTTTATTTTGTAAATACATGTATGATTTACCAGTCAATTTGGGGGTAGTTTTGTTTGGATTTTATGATTTTTGGAGGGTTTTACTATTTTATAGAAGCCTG
>JAOVVI020001779.1:0-13776 GCA_028571085.2 Nepenthes alata
ACTAATCGGGCGTTAGCTTGTAACTCTCATCTTGAAGGAAAAAGAAATAAGAGTAAGCTAATAGCTTAACGACTATATTATGAAACAAATGGGATAAATAATATAAATAAAGTTAAGCAGAAGAAAGATATTTGAACATGGAAGAGATGCATATGTGTCTATCATGATTCAAACAAGAAAGCTTCATAAGTCATTCTATATTCCTTTAGTTCATTCTTGTGCCTTATCTTAGTTATTAATTTTATGTCGAAGGCTTGTTTCGTTTGAAGGCCAAGTATCGGTAGGCCTCACCGACAAATAAGCGGTTAGTCGTGGTCCAAATTGTGTGCATCTACACAATCAAAAGTCCATCATCCTCCTATTATGAACCCAGAGGCGGGTCGTCTATATACAATTCCTATAGACGGGATCATATACTACCCAGCGGTTCCAAAACAGATCATGATATCCCACTATAATATACTAAGGCATGTCAAAAATACCACCTGCGATATAACACGACCAGAATATATGGTCAGAGTAATCCTTGAGTTTCACTGTAATATTTTGGCATGTCTAAGTTTGTTATCCATAACCCTTGGTCCGAACACTTGTTCAATTTGGAATTCAATTCTCGAGTATAAATTCCATCGTTCCCACTCTGTTGGAAAACGTTCCAAAATTTAATAAGTCCAAAAGTCTATCTCTCGATTACATAATTTCCTCCATCATCGAATTTCCAATCTTTTTTCATAGACATATTCCGATGCAAATTTCCATATTTTCGTGAGTTTGGGTCCTTATGCGATCATAGTTCATGATTTCATGTATGATTTACTTGGAAGTTTAGAGAATTTAGGATTTCTTCTTAGTCTTATACCTAACAGAATTCTTAAAACTTTTGGATCGATAATTCATAACAAATGGTTTATATCGCTTAGAATAAATAAGGAATACTTACCATCGAAAAGCAAATTGATTTAAAGGGCTTTCAAATACAGATTTTTTTCACAATTGGATATACGGAAGCTTCCAAAATACTTAGTCAAACTTATACACATATACATATCACTTGATCAGCAATTAAATATAGAAAAATTACATAAAATATCGTCTGACATCATTGGGTGAACAGTACCCGTAAACAGTGCATGTGAACAGTGCATGAATTACACATATTGGTTAGTTCTTAGAATTTCGGACATCCAACGGGTAAATTATTGAACCTAAGGCATATGTAATTATAATCCAAAGTCAATTTATACATTAAACCCCAAAAGGAAGCTTAAATGGTGTCCGGGCACGGGTTAGAGGCTCCATGAACGAATTTTCACCTCAAACGATAAATTCGGATACCCAATCAAAAAAATTACATACCTAAACCATGGGTAACCATAGTCTAATCCCAAACTAAACCAAAGCCCCAAAACTCTGTGGGTTTCATGCCCAGGCGCGAGGGTTAGGGTTTACGTTGTTCGAAATCTTCCCTAAACTACAAATTTGGATTCCAAATTAACATCTATGCATTCTTAGGTCTTGACAATCATTAAATAAAAATTTAATTGGATATTCAAATGATGATACCCAAAAAATATAAGAAAAAGTATGAGAAAAATAAAACGGAGGGCATAGGTGTACTTGCCTCGTCCTGATCTATCACCTTTTTAACTGGCTCTCTGACTGATTTGGGCTCGAAGACCTTCGTTTGCCCATTCTCTCTCTTCTCCCTTCCCTCTCTCTCTACCCATGGGAAAACACAAAAAAATGGCCGACAGAAAGCCCACATGCGGCTTTATAACAGGTTGGGGCTCAAACTCGAGGTGAGCGCACGGCGAGCCCCAACCAATCTGGAAATGGCGGTTCCTTGTGCGCTAAAGCTTGCTGAGGCACAAGCAAGTGGTAGCTCAATTTTTTCTCAATTTTACTTCCGATATATTTTCTTTCACATACATTAAGTCTAATCTTGATCATTATAATATTAATTACCTCCTAATTATCGTGCTTTGAAACTCAAGCCATTACACTCTCCCTCACTTATAAAAATTTTGTTCTCAAAATTTAATAAATCTAAAATTTCATAATCTAAATTCTCTCTAATATTTCCAAGTCACTTCCATGATTAAACAATTACCCCAAAAAACATCGAGCATTTCAAACCCTCCTGATTCTTGTTACCAAATGTATTATATCAAAATCTAATTCTACCAAATTTAAAGACAACCCAAATTCATTAACTTACATAACCAACTTAGCTTGAGACTTCAAACGATTGAAAATTTTTACTTCAACCTACCCTAAGCCTTGAAAGGAACTAATCCTTTTGAGTCTCAAATTAAACCTTAACATACATGGGTTTTTCATATTTTTGCTGCGCTATTCTGATTACTTATCTAACTACAAACTATCCAATTATAATTCATCATCATATCTAATTTAACTTGACGCCCAAAATTCTTTGATCAAACTTGGCTAAGATTTTGACATAAATATTAAATCACGTTCAGACTTGAAGGTCGGAATATTCTATGTCTTTATTATTTCGTTGGTATATCATCAAACCGACATTTTCTTAAAATACACAATCCATACGAAACAGTTAGATTATACGACAGCTATAACTAGAACAAATTCCAAGGTACCCATATCGTGCAAAAAATTCTCACAAATCCTCAAGTGACAACCAATTTAGAAACTATAATCATGACGGTTACCTAAGGAATCGATATAGTTTTAGGCCATCACCCAAATTTCAAAATCCGAATATCTAGCAACCTAGGAACTCATTGGCATATTGATGAGCCAACTGGTTCAATCTGAACACGATCCCCATAATCACGACGAGTGGGTTGTTCTAATTGTCTTGAAATAAAATCATAAAAACTTCTCGTTTCCCAATTTTTATTAATTCAATAATTCGAACACGATTTTATCTCTCAACTTAAGAATACGACATCCTATTTTCCAAGTTTTAAAACCTACTCGGAATTACCTTTTATATCTCCTACGAGGCACCGAAAGCACATTAAGCTTAAGGACTCCCATCGTCCCTTGTCAGCACTATAGTTTACTTTAGTCTTAAGTCGTTGAAGTCCTGTCGATTTCCTTAAGCGAGTCCTTCGCCTTACTCTAACTAATCGGACGTCAGCTCATAACTCTTATCTGAAAAAAATAAGAAGTAAGAGTGAGCTAATAGCTGAATAAGTATATCATGAAACAAAAGGGATAAATAACATAAACAAAGTTAAGTAAAAAGATATTTAAATATGGATGAGATGCATATGTGTCTATCATGATTCAAACAAGAAAACATCATGAGTCGCTCCATATTCCTTTAGCTTATTCTTGTGCCTTATCTTAGTTATTAATTTTATGTCGAAAGCTTATTTCGTTTGGGGGCCAAGTATCAGTAGGCTTGATTGATAAAGGAGCGATCGGTTGTGGTCCGAATTGCGTGCACCTACACAATCAAAAGTCCATCCTCCTCCTATTATGGACCTGGAGGCGAGTTGTCTACATACAATCTCTATAGACGGGACCATCTGCAGCCGAATAGTTCCAAAACAGATCACGGCATCCCGCTATAACATACTAAAGCATGCTAAGAATACTACCCATGATATAATATAGCCAGGATATACGGTCAAAGTAATCTTTGAGTTTTCACTGTAATATTTTGACATGTCTAAATTTGTTATCTATAACCCTTGGTCCGAGTACTTGTTCAATAGGAAATTTTATTCTCGAACACAAATACCTTCGTTTCCACTCTACCGGAGAACGTTCTAAAATTCAATCAGTCCAAAAGTCCATCTCTCGATTACAGAATTTCATTCATCATCGAATTTCCTTTCTTTTTCCATAGACATATTGCGATGCAAATTTTCATATTTTCGTGAGTTTGGGTCCCCACGCGATCATAGTTCATGATTTCATGTGTGATTTACTTGAAACTTTAGGAAATTTAGGATTTTCTCTTAGTCTTATACCAGACAGAATTCTTAAGGCTTTTGGATCAATAATTTATAACAAATAGTTCATATCGCTTCGAATAAGTAAGGAGCACTTACCATCGAAATGTAGATTAATTTAAAGGACTTTCGGACACATATTTTCTTCACAATTGGACATATGAAAGCTTTCAAATTACATAGTCGAACTTATACATACATATCACTTGATTAGCAATTAAACGTATGAAAATTACACAAAATATAGTCTGAAATCCTTGGGTGAACAGTTAACGGATTACACATATCGGTTAATTCTTAAACATTTGAACATCTAATAGGTAAATTATCAAACTCAATGCATAGGTAACTGTAACCCCAAGTCAATTTATACATTAAACCACAAATTGAAGCCCAAACGGTGTCAAGGCGAGGGTTAGGGGCTCCACGAACGAATTTTCATCTCAAACCACAAATTCGGATACCCAATCGATAAAGTTCCAAGCCCAAGTCATGGGTGACTATAGTCTTGTCCCAAATTAAGCTAAAACTCCAAAAATATGTGGGTTTCACGCCCGGACACGAGGGTTAGGGTTTACGTTGTCCGAAACCTTACCTAAACTACAAAGTTAGACTCCAAATTAACACGTATGCATTCTTAGGTTTTGAGAATCATAAAATATAAATTTAATCGGGTATCGGAATGAAGATACTCAAAAAACTAAGATAAAAGTACAAGAAAACTAAAGATGGGGGTATGAGTGTGCTTGTCTTATCCCGATCTATCACCTTTTTAACTGGCTCTTGGACGGATTCGGACTCGGAGGCCTTCGTTTGCCCATTCTCTCTCTTCTCCCTCTCGCTCTCTCTCTCTCTACATGTGGGAAAACACAAAAAAATGGCAGACAGAAAGCCCGCATGCGGCTTTATAACAGGTTGGGGCTTGAACGCAAGGCAAGCGCCAACCAATCTGGAAATGGCGTCTCCTTGTGTGCTCAAGTGTGCAAAGGGTGGGAGCATTCTGCTTTTGACGCCGCCTGGCGGGCCCAAGTGCACGGCAGGTGCTGCGCTTCTGGCAGCACACCAGCAAGCAGCAACCCAATTTTCTCGATTTTACTTCCGAAACATTTTTTTTCGCATGCATTAAGCCTAGTTTTAACCATTATAATATTAATTACCTTATGATTATCGTGCTTTGGAACTCAAGCCGTTATATATACAGATATGTATATGTACGTATTGTACATATATGTCCGTATAATTCAATCAAACAAGGCCCGATTGTTGTAAATAATCAGTATTTTTATTGTCTCTTCCATTTGCAGTCCTGAACGGTGGGTCGACCGCAGCAAGAGATGCCCAATTGCTCGAGTAGAGAATGACATTCTACCGACAGATTCCCTTTCCCTTTCTCTCCGCATTACTCCATCTATATCCACGGTTGTGGCATGCATGATTAGCACAGAGTGGGGACTTATTTTAATTTATAATCACTGACGAAAATGCTTACGTCGCTGGGGAAATTATATATTGATTTTGATAGATAAATAGACACGAAAGAGACCACATCCCTCGTTGATTAAGAGTTTGTTAGTGGGTTATCATCATCTCAAAGATACAACATCCCAGCTACCAAGCCGCCCGAATATGTTGATAATTTTATATGTGCCCCATAGAGGCATTTCGTGGTTCTTTCTCACTTAATTCCAACCAAATCATTTGACCTTATGAACCCAAAACTATACACATTATTGCTTCATTTTTTTGACTAAAGTTCATTCAGTGGATATTAAGTACTGAAATAATATGTCACAATTAATAACTCTTTTAGTAACAAATTTATAATCACTATAAATAAAAGTTGTTTCAGGTCGGACTCAAACAGCCACCGTGTTAAGGCCTGCTCTCTCTCTTCGATTTAACTAGAAAAAAGGCTTATTATTAATCAATTAGAGGTTGGTTTTCATTTTTATTTTTATTGCATAGTTAAGTCAATGTTAGGTAGCAACAAATGATAGGTTAAGGCTCAAGTCCACTTTTTTTTTTTTTCCTCTTGATTAATTTAAGCTCTTCTTTTTCTCTGTCTCTCTTTTAAAATGGCAGCTAATATCTCCATTTTTAAATTTGTTTTTCGCACCTCAATTATGCTTTATAAAGCATAAAATCAATATCAAAAACGTGAAAGAGAACTTTGCAAGTATGAAGGCGTTAGCTCAAGATAACCTAATTATTTTGATAGTTATAAATATTATCTGATTATAATCATATCTATATTTATAATATATTCAAATTACGATTTAATTATTTTAGCCAAATTAGAATTAATCCAACCGGCCTATGATTTTATAGGTTTCGTGCCCCTAATAAGTATATTTCATTTGTGGTTGTTAGTTGTTTGAGTTTTATTTATATATGAAAATTATCTTTTTAAATGAATCTATAAACATGAATCATTCTTTGGCAAATTAATCGTATATTTGTAAGACCCTTCTAAATACTCTAAACTTCTTAATATGAAAGTAGACGTATATATCTTTATATCCCCATGTAATTGGGCACTTAAGAATGTCTACTCAAAGAATTATTCCTTCCTTCTTGTGAGTGCACACAAGCATCAAGAGCTTAAATTTTGCACATGTTACATATTCAATTCAATTTATATTTAGTTAATGCTTTAAAAACTGTAAAACATTTTTGTAGAAACATGGCATTGTAACACCCAAGCATTAAATATAATAAATGACTTTAAAAATTAATTAAATTAAGTAAATTATTAAGAAAAATATTATAGGTTCAAATTAAAAATTAACTATTTAATAGCCTATAATGGTGTCGGATGGGCACATGAACCGTGCTTGTGCACATAAAATAGTAAAGTTAGCACCTAAAAGATGCTTTAAGATACACTATCTTCATGCGTGTATGATGGGTTGGTAATACTCTGATTTAGTAGTTAAACGCATAGCGTCATGCTTAACTCGCGTATAAATAATACTTGTATGTTGTCAACATTTGATCTTTGCACTTAATGAAAGCATGATTAGCATATGTGAGTCGATCTATTTATATAAGTGGATTTTAGCTTATTTTGGGTCATTTTTAGAGAAAATTAGAGAGAATAGAGGAAGAGAGAGAAGAATAGAGAAGAGGAGGATGAGAGTTTTAGGTGAAATTAAACAAGATTTTGATAAATTATTTTAAGCCAAGTATATTTCAAACCTTTTCTTTCACTTTATTGCTGAATTTTCAGAAGTTGGTCATTTCTTAATCTAAATTTGAGATTATTATTCTCCACCCCATGCATGTGATTATCAATATTTTTCTTAATGTTTGACTTACATGAATGACTTTTCTTTTACATATCTCTCATATTTTAACATCTTGTATTCAAGGTATGTTGACAATTTCAGAATTTGTTGAAGTTGGTTGAAGAACACCTCTCTGGATATTCAATTTATGTAGGGACTCTGTGAAAGCTCTACAATATGTTTAAGCCAAGTGTTTTTACTTCTAAATTGTAAAAATTTGCTCATTTGTATCTGGTTTTCTTTTGTTTTAACAAGAATTATTATAAAAAATTAACAAAATATATTTGAATATATCTTAGTTTTAATTTGTAAGCAAATATCATATATCTAACATTCATAAGTTAAAAAATAACGTTTGTCCCTATCTATAGGGTGTAATATATAATTATTTTATCCATAAATTTTTAATAATGGTGCATAGCCTAGTTTATGAGATAAGAATATGTAGTCTAACATTTAATATTCGATTTCCAATTGTGAGGTTTATCACCGGCCCTTGTATCACGTCTCCGTTTTGAACCCATAATATAATTAGCAATGGACGTGCAACAACTCGATATTACAACTGACTTAAAATAAAATATGTAATACAACCACATGACCCGAATTAGAATATCACCAGCTACCTGAAGATATAGACCATATTGTCACATTAACACATGCATAAAGAACCATGATATACTAAAATCAGAGTAAAGACAGAACCAAATAAGATAATATGAGTCCAACAATATTACTAATAATAGCATTTCAAACTACCATACAAAACTAACTCCATCAACTAAAATTTACATAAACGTCGTAAAATTATTGTTTTAAATAAAATACAATAGCAAACTATCCAAATAAACTTTTTTTTTTCAAATTAGCTCATCGACCATAATTATTACTTGTAAGCGCCCAAGCTTGCTAATTTCCAAGGAGTTAACGAAAAATAAAAGTAAAAGTGAGTAAAAAGTTTAGTAAATTATATAATTTGTACAATTTAATATACAATTTACATTTAAAACATGTTGGAAGAATCATTAGATCAGATTTAGTTGTAGTGATGTGAATTTTCATATTGAATATGCACAGTTTTAAAATTTTTTCTTTTCGATTCTAAATCAAAACATGCCATGTAAAATCATGTATTCTTATGGATCAAGGCCATTAGGGCCTTACACACAAATGAGTGAATAATTAAAATTTAGATCATATTTATTTCTATATAATAAAAGACATTATACTATAATTTAAGACCTGTAAATGAGTCGTTGTAAATATAACCTTATAAATGAGGCCGAACGTTGTTTTCACTAACAGATGATAAATTTAAGCCTTAATCGCTATAATAATATACTAAAACATATCATAATATATTATTGCTGATTTTCTTACAATAGTCAAATATATAAATAAATAAAAATTTTACACACTTTCACATTATCCTTGTATTTTCTTATTTTATAGAAAATATTGTTAATTCTTTAACAGTTTGTAAATCTTTCTTTAAATTTATTCAATTTCTTATCATGAAATATTTTTATTTTCTGTTAAAACTTGAACATACTTAATTTAAAATATATAATACTATCTCATAAGAATTTCAAATAGGAAAAAACTGTTTTCAGCAATATATGATAGAAAAATCAATAAAATTTTTCAATTGAACATTCTATTTCTATTAGCAAACATATAGGGGGCAATTTAATGAGTTTTTAGAATACGCAAGATATAAACTTAGTGATTTTAAATATGTAAGAACTTTATATATGGAATTCGTAATATGTTAAAGTATTAAATCAGATTCTTTACACATGTATAAATATATTTGTAATATGAACTAAGAATACGACATCATAAAAATTACCAAGAATGGGAATAGGATTTCATGCACGTAAAGTATAAACAATTTAACTATGAAAATATGTAATGTATGAGTATTTAAAATAATAAATACTCTAAAAGGTAGAAAAAAATTAACAATAAAAAAAAAATTTAGAATATACTTGTCTTAACTTTAAATTTTCTAAAATCTTGCTTAGTATTACCTAAATTGGCACTCTCTAGCTTCCTGCTTCTCTTTCTATCTTTTCTCATTCTCTCTCCTCTCTCAAATTCGGATAGAAAATAATTAAAAATTAGTAGGACATGATTTATTTAGCCAACTGGTGCACGTGTGTCTATCAGACATGCATCGAGTGTTGCAGCCAAACATTGTGGCACACGAGCGTCATATTAGGCAAGCATCAAGGGTTGGCATTCTGCTACAATGTGCTCCAGTATCCCTCGGGTATATATCAAACGTGAGCTAATTTAGAAAACGTAATCGAGCCCTGGTAAGGTGTGACTTCTCATCCCAGAACACACATGTATATCCGTTGAGTACCGATTAAGCATCCTTCAACTCAATGAAACTCAATATAAAATTGACTTTGACCTAATTTTTTTCTTTTGATTTTAACTATATTATATCAACTTAACTAATTACAATTAAGTTTTAAAATTTGGAACTCATTTTTTACACCTTGGTTCTTAGTTTTTTACATTTCACATATTATTATTTAACATATTTTGCTGTCTCAAATTTTCGTGGAAAATTTTGGTACTCTTCATATTTTGCCATATATTTTTATAGATATATACTTTGCTTAAACTTTTGAGACACTCTTGTCAAATTTACTATTTTCAACGCATTGTATCACTTCACAGGATCTTGGACGTGGGGGGTTTCTGAATGATATATTAGAAGATGTTTACTTGTCATAAATTTAAAAATTTTAGAAATCACTTAGCAAAAAAAGAAAATCTTAGAAATTGAACAATTTGGATTATGTTTTTATGTTGCCATGTTAAGTGGTCAGTACTATTTGAGACTTCTTGATGTGGTCGGATATCAGATATTGGATAGGCATTCGTGAAGTTTTGACATTATGGGCAAGTGTAAGAGGATTAATGCCTAACATGAGAGCATTAGCCTAATCATGGGACGAATTTATAATTTGTTTGAATGTGTTTGAGGAATTATTAATGGTTTTTATAGTGTCTTGACTCAATCTTGGATACATTTCATGATGTTAATATATTTATAATCAAAGCCATGATAGAGGCAGTACCAGAAAATGTAATAAGAAAAATCTTTTAAGTGATTTAGGGTGCAAAACTTTTTTGAATTATAGTGTGATAACTACAAAATGTCAAGTGGCAGTGGTGTTGCTGGGTCTAGCCAGGAGGGTGATTATCTTACCATTATGGCAATAACGATAGACTTTATGGACCAGATGGTCCAAAAGCGGTAGAATCTGGAGCAAGGTGGGAATCTAGGAGGTGTGATGACCACTTATGATCAATTTACAAATGACCGAATCCTTATGTTTTTATGAAAAGAGGATGTTATATTCGACAAATAAGGAGATTACTTAGGATAAGTTTATGGAGGCATTTATTGATAAGTACTTCCTAGGAAGCCTCCACGAGCAAAAGAAAGACAAATTTTTAGTTGAGACAATGGAATCATATAATGGCAGAATATAATGCGAAGTTCAATAACCCTTGTCAACTTTGTAGTTAGAGATGGCTGGGACTAGAAGGATAAAGAAATTTTTGGAGGATATGATAAGAGACAATTGGTGCTTTTTTGTTTGAGAACTTATGGAGAATTACTTGATCAGGATTTACTTATCGAGCAAGAGCTAGAAAGAGTAATTTATTTTTTTTTAAAGAAGAGAAGTTCCAGTATAAAAAATAATGTTTTGTCCCAAATTATACAATAATATTTTGACCCCGTGTAAGATTAGTGGAAGTAATAAGTAAATAAATATTCAATATACGTAAAAATATTTATATCTAGATGTGAGTAATAATAATATGCATACGGGTATAGACCAATAAATGAAATAGTAAAAGGATACACTTTTTGGTAATGAAAGAAAAATTTAATTCCCACGGTAATCGAGAAAAATTCTCTCGATTTTAACAGTTAGAGAATATATCCATTATGAAAATTAACTCACGGATCGAGTGGTACAATGTGCTAATATAACCGACTTACTCCAATCTTGTAATCTCTACCAAGAAACTCCTTAAATTTGTCTGCGGTAATGGAATTGGATACTTTCCAATCTTCACGTCTATCTTCTCTCTTGGACCGCTTGCAGTAGTGACTAAGATCGGATCCCCTTCTTCACAATACTCACATCGCCAACGAAGGTACAAGGGTAGGAGTATTAAATCGATAAAGAGAAGTTGTGAGAAAATCCGTTAGAATATGAAGTACAACGATGTAATTTTGATTTTCTCAATTGGAGCAAAAATAATGAAGTAAAAAAAAAACTCTCTCAAGAGGGGCTCTCCAAAATGCTGCAATTCACCTTAGGGAAAATGAAATAATGAGGATATTTATAGAGAGCTCAGAAATTCTATTAAAAAACTTGCCCGTTATTGCGGCGCTCGAGCGCGGCTCGGGCACGCGGCGAGTGCACCAGGGGTTTCAACCGAAAACCCTTCTGGCACTCAAGTGAGAAGCGAGCGGGGTGTTCCTGGAATTTGCGCAGCTGGAGTGAGGGTTTTGGATTTCGGGCTCAAGCGGCAGGCAGCTCACAACAAGCGCATGGGTTCTGGATTTGGGGTTCAAGCGGACTGCGAGCATCCGGCAGGCGTGGGTTATTGAGAATCAGGGCTCGAGCAAATATTGGGCAAGAGGCAGGCACTGTGCAGAAGATAATCTGGGAATGGACAGTCACGGGTATACGATGATGCAGCAGTTCAATGAATACAACACGATATCGACACATGACTAAATATCGTCACAGATTATATCAATCATAAAAATGACCCTAACACAGTAAAGGAGACTAAAACTTATGATCAGGAGGATATCACAAGAAATCTAAAGTCTTGTGATAAGGGGACCAGGAAGCTTGCTGAAATTTAAATAGCACTAAACAAGCAACAACAATAAGAGGTAGAGTGTAAGCATTACAGAAAGTTCCACGGGAAGTGGTTGTGTTATAAGCAAATCAGAATATATTTAAATTGTGGCCAAGTCAAGTGCCTAATCAAAGAGTGTCACTACGTGACAAGGTAAGTGAGTCATAAGCCTAGTGTGCCGGGAAAGACATATGGGCAACCGCTAAATATGCTCAAGCTTTCCCTTTGATAGTTAAAGGTAAAATGCTAATTTTTGAAACTCCAATATATGTACTGATTGATGTAGAGTCTATAGATTTTTTGTGGCTTCTAAGTTTATTTGTCACAAATATATCCCACCAAGAATTTTAGATTATATATTAGTTGTATCTGTTTCTATGGACAAGTTCTTAGTAGCAAATATCATGTACCTTAGGTATATAAACTGGGTGCATGGATTCAAGTTATCCGTATATTTGATGTTGTTAGATATGAGTATTATTGATGTCATTTTGGGTATGATTTGTTGGTATATTATCATGTTAGTGTGGATTGATTCTATATAAAAAAAAAAGTATATTTTCAATTCTCGGATGTCAATGCTTTGAGTTTCAAGGGTGTGTTAAAACAGTCCTCAACACCAAGAGGAATGCATCCTCCACCTGAATGGATGAGAAGGTGGAAAAAATCTAGCGGCATATATTCAGGGGTGATGCTAACCGATAATCTGTCGATCTGAGGAAGTCGCCATTCATGATGGATATTTAGATGTAGCCACTACCCCTCAAGTTGAAAATGCTGATCCTGGATGCGTACGATGGAAGTACGGACCCAATGAATCATCTGGACTACTTCCGTACGCTGCTTACCTTCTAGGGCGTAAGCAAGGCTGCCATGTGCTAATATTTCCTCCTGACTCTCAAAGGAGATGCTCAAATTGGTTCTATAGTCTACAGTTAAATTCAATTCGATCATTTGAGGAGTTTGCCGATTGCTTCCTGTACCAGTTTGCTTCTAGTCGAAGGGAGGAAAAGCAACCGTGGACCTCGCCCGCCTTCGATAAAAGCGAGATGAAGGTTTGAAGCATGTTTTGGCCTAGTTTACCACCGAACCGAGGCCTGTAGAATACCCAAGCTCTCTAACGAGGTGAATATTAACAATAATGATATGACTTATGGAATAACTCTCTATTCAAACCCTCTGATTGTATCTGCTTTTGTTTCAGAAAGTATGGTAAACTACTAACTGAAATAAATTCTTATTGACAATGGAAGCTCCCAAAATTTACTATATCTTGATATTTTCTTTAAACTTGGGCTAAAAAAGAGCCAAATGAAGCCAAACTAGGACTACTGTATGGCTTGGATAATGAACCGATGCCCGTATAGGGAGCAATCCAACTAGAGGTTGAGCTAGGGACAGACCCGTGTATGGCCTCCAAGATGCTCACATTCCTTGTAGTGGACCTCTCCTCGGTCTACAATGCAATCTTGGGATGGCCCTGCCTAACCGCGTTTGGAACAATGATGTCAATCCCCTACTTGAAGATGAAGTTTCTGACCCCATGCGACGTTGGAGAGGCCCTAGGCGACTGAGTGACCAGCCAAACGTGCTATCTATTCTAGATCACACAATCGGCTCCTAACCCTCCG
>JAOVVI020001780.1:0-23040 GCA_028571085.2 Nepenthes alata
CTTTTTAGTTTATCAATATAAATTTTTTTTAAGGGTTTAAGCTTGTTCTTTTCTATTGATTATGAAATTAAGTATTTTGCATTGACTCATTTATTTTATATGTACTATATATTAAAAATTGTATAAAATATTTCACAATATTTGCCCAAAAATAAAAAAAGAAAATATGAATAATATTATGAAGTTATTTTTTGCTAAATAAATTTAAACTAAATCGAAACATTGCAATTATTTTTATTTTTAGTGACAAAATATATTGTCACTATTAACTGTTTATATATCACCAAAGATTTAGCAATAAAATTTAATTTTTTTATTAGATTGTTACTAAAAGTTCATCCCAAAAAATTTTAGTAACAAATTAGTTGTTTTATTACTAAATAATTTTTTTTAGAGACGAAAATATTTCTCCACTGAACGATACCCTATAATGATAGAAAATAATTTTTTTACTAAAATATATTTTTAGTGACCACAAATATTATTTTTTATAGATTAAATAAAAATAGAAGATATCTTAAAATACACAAATTTATTACTTTTTCGTTCTTGCTAAGTAGTGATTATGACAACTTAAATTTAATGTATTCACAAGCTTACAAAAGTTGATAACACTTGGCCAAAGTTCATTTCCATGTGAATACAATTATAACACGACCTAACACAATGTCATATATATATATAAAGAATACATAAAATAAAAATTAAATCTTATATTAGGGTTATGTTAATAATTGTATATTATTATATTATTAAAAATTATATTTGGATTGAATTTTGGTTAGTACAATAGACCAAATTAATCAAGTTATGAGTTTAAGTTTTATTATAGTCTAATTTTAGATCCGACCCATTAGAATAAAATCCGATTAAATTGTAATAAATTATTTTAAATTTTATTAGATTTATTTTTTTCTAATTAATATATTTGATAATATATATATATTTTTTTTCGAAGAAGGAAATTTCATGCTTATCCACCTATTCAATGGACCAGCCACGCAAGATGTTAAAAAGAAAAATATCCCAACTTTGTATTATTATTTTCACTGTTTTTTCAGATATTTATTTATTTTTTTAAATAAAATTGTTAATAATATCATCACTTACCCGTCAACCAACCCTTAATGCTAGGACGAGCTCACCAGCTAATAATAGTAGTAAGAGAACGACTTTTTTCCACTTGAACAACTTTGGCATTTATTTTTCACAACAAAAATAAATAAAAACATTATTAGATATATTTTTATATTTTAATTTTTAGGTATTTTATTTTTGCTTTTAACTCCATAAAATTTCGTTTGTTTAATTTTAGTTTTAAGCATAAAATTAAATTAATTTTGATCACATAAAATATTTATTTACAAGGGAGATCTAGGAAATGAGATGGAAGGAAAAACAATACTAATGCCAATATTTGAGTGGTTAAAGTATAATTAGAGGAGGCCTAAACATAATATAATTGTCACTTAATTTCTATAGATTAGTGATGGATGTATATTTGAATTTTATTATTGATCCTTTTATCGGTTATTAGCATTATAAATTAAAAAATATAACTAAAGTGCCATATTATTATTTTTTATCATTTGATACACGACTTTAGTTAAAAATTTATAACTTATAAAATTAGTATAATTTTTAAAAATTAAAATAAAATATCTGTGATCAAATATATAAATAAATTAACCTAAACTAAAGATAAAAATATTTTTAATAATTTTGGATCATTATGAACCAAATTGGAAGAATGAATCAACTATTGGTTACCCATTAAGGCTTGATGAAATGAGCTCAATAACTATACACATTGTAATCAATGAAACCTTATTGATGACAAAACTCCATAATATATAAAAAAATATAGCATCTTTTTATATTATAGAAAATTTTAATACACAAAATTTCTTTCGTTATTTACAAAATTTGGAGAAGACTTATACTATTTTTTATTTATTATATGTAAATTTATCTTAATTATATGTAAAGGTCGCTTTTATGATTTGAACACATGTCCACCAAATAATTGAGCAACATATATATATATATATATACACACTAATGATTGAATAATTTAGATTTTTAAATTGAGATAGCATTAAATATATTATAAATATAAGTAAACCACATAGTTACTTCAATGTAACTTAGTTTATAGATTTAAACTATAGAAATAAGGTTTTTATAAGACATAAATAAAATTGTATTAATATAATATCTCTATGTCTTATAATGACATAATGCACTAAGTCATTGTAATCCACAAGCAAACACAGATAGGATAGCAATATGGATAACTATAGATTTTGCGTGCTCCTCCCTAGAGTGTGAGGGAGCCCCCATTGTATAGATAAGAGCTATTAAGTTATCAAGATTTAATAATTCTTGTTTCATGTTATTAGAAAATTATAAAATATATATATTTTTTAAAATTTTTTAAATATTAAAATAAAAAACTAATTATAATAACATAAAATAAGAACCATTAAATTTTTTATCTGATGGCCGCCATGAGGGCTCCCCTAGAACCCACAGGGAGAGTTTCAAGGGTTACTTCTCACCTCCAAACTATAGTTTTTTCGTCTTATTTTGTCATCATTAAATATAAATTTAATAGTTATGAACTATTTTTAAAAATATTATTTTAAATTTAATTTTTTAAATTTTATTTATGTAGTTGGAAGTGATCACTGTACCTCTTCAGCGAGGTACAGCCCCCTGATTATGTGGGAGAGCCCCTCGCTCCACATACATGCACACAAACACACACAAGCATAGTAGTAAGGTGATGTTCAGTAGGGTTTCCAACGCACCTACTAGATCCGTAGGAATTCTGCCATTGCTGAATCTCCCGGTCGGCATGCCGCCATTGAAATCTTTCCCATACGGAGGGAAATTAGACTTGATCAAAGTTTTGAGATGGTTGTTATTCCCTGGATCAATTATCGAATCACCAAACCCTAGAACTGCAGGCACCGTCACATTGGGGGGCAGGATTATGCGGCCGTCGACCGCCACCAAGCTAGTGATAAGAACAGAAAGAGCCGACAATAACACGGCTGAGGATAACGAAAGCGAAGAGATTTTAAACTGCATGGTATAGGTCTTCTCTTACTCACACACGAACGCTGGAGAGAGAAGACAAGGAAAAGGAAATCACTTTTTAAGGGGTTTCCTTTTGATTTGCAGGGTACCCTTCAAGCATCCAATCCAAAATATATAGGGCGAGCAGATGCCCCGATTCATTATTTAATGCATCGCACAAGTAGATTTGGGGGAGTAATTATACATTTTTAATACATTTTTAATTATACATCGCACAAGTACTAATTACTATTCTCACGTGAACAAAAAGTTGATAATAGAGCAAAAAATCAATATTTGTATATTTAATTAGTCACTTCAAATAAGTAAGAATTGACTTGATAATTATTTTTATATTATTTAATAGGTAGAAATAACAAGAAAATAAATATAAAATTAATGAAAATATATTTTATTATTTACTCTAATGACAACTCATACCAACACTCTTTCTCAAGTTGGTGCGTTCAAGCTTCTTATATTAAACCTGTCAAGTGAGTTAAAGAAATTTTTCCTGCATGCTTCTTTTGTGGGAATGTCGACATGCTAACATTGCAAGATTTTGTTTGATGAAATGCCTATCTACCTCTGTGTACGGATACGGGGGCGTCCAGCGCCTCATTTGGGCAGTCGGATTGAAAAATCCGACAGCCCAAATTTTATAATAAAAAAAATATAAATTTTTTTTTTTTCATATTTTGATTATAAAAATATAAATTTTAATATTTTTTATTTTTAAATTTTATAAATTTTTTTTTAAAAAAAAGGGAGCCGTCGGATTTCAATCCAACGGCCCCCGTGGGCGTAGGATGAGGCTCCGCGCTAGACGCCCCCTCGTTCCGTAAATATTTACTGAAATAGACAATCTGAATTGCTGATTCATATTAATAAATTTAATCGATTCGTATTTACGTTGGATTTCCTTTGTATTAATTTTGATTTTATAATTTTATTTATTGGCCCGTTTTGTAAATTTGGGCATTAATCTAAATATATGATATTATCTTTAAATATGATATAATTTTATAAGTTCATATACGCAGCATAAAGAATTAAACTATCATTCTATTGTGTCATATCAAGTTGTTTTAATCGAATTCATTATTAGACAATGGTTATTTTAAAGTTAATGTTTTTAATAATAATGTTATAAAAAGGTAAAAAAAATTTTAATAAAAATCTTTAAATAATGAAGGAGAATCCAATCTTAAAAGACCGATATGATAGAAGGAAGAGCCCCTCAAACTTATAAATCAATCCTTATGGACCTCCCGCAATGGCCCTTAAGTAATTCATACAAATATATTAATAATTAAATTATATCTTTTAATTAATTTTAGTAACTCTTGCTTATTATCCATCTATTTTAGAATAATTTTTTTGGATTTGTTGTTTGGGGTGCCGACTCTTATTTGCTTACTTGATAAATTTAAGATATCTTTCTAATATTAGCTAATTTTTTAAATATTTTTAATTAAAATCTATGACAAAATTATTTTAAATTTACTATGTTGAAGATAATAAAACTTCTAAATTACTAACCTACTGTCACTGTGAAGGATCTTTTCCTCTGCCCATGTTTATATAGACCTTGACTTTAGACCTCTTATAATATACTTCCTAAATTAATAGATTAATATCTTTTTAATACACATCATCGGATCTGGATTACTATACAGATTAGGAGGCCAAGAATCGATTTGCTTGGTTCGATCAATTTGAAGTGAGTTCAGTCTCCATATGTTTCGAATCTGGATCTTGTACAACACAATAAGCAAATAGTTACATGATTAGCGGGACTCATATTTTAATTTATCCTCCAATACTTAAGTCAGTCAGGATATAAAGTAAAGCGTCTTAGAATTGTTATTAATTTTTCCTTTTTTTTTGTCTGTCCGTTCTCAAGTTCTGTAGGAAAAGAGGAATATATACATAGTTGAGGGGTAGTCGACCTCTCTTGTCAGCCACTTTTGGAACTGCCCAGATGGATAAAGATATACCATTCAACCGACGATTTTTGACTGACAGTCGAGTGCATTAAGCTATTTGGATAATAGAAGAAAGTTATTCGCTCTGGTCGGTTCGAGGAGATGTTCGCATAAGAAGTAAGCCGTTCAGATAGGGTCGATGGACTCATTTATCCACTTTCGGTCATATGGGCCATCTGAAAAAATATCCAATTTTGGACTGACTGTTTGATAAACCTTCCTCTTGGACCTGAGATACCGATACCCATCACTTTGAATTTAGACTATTTACATAAAATTTATAGAATCCGTTTTGTATCTCTATTTTTATATTTCTGATAGTATACATTTATATAAGTACATATGTTAATATCCATTAGAAGATATTTTCTTGTATTTTTATCTTCTTTTTTATTTAAATTTTTCAGTAACGGAACAAGTCATTGGAATTCAGAATAGCAGCGAGGCACACAGAGGAAATGCCATTGAAGCTGAAGCTTTCAGCCTTGCAGGCATCAAATTTAACCTAAGTATTATTATTATTATTATAACTATTATAATTATTGTAGCTGAAGCGTACCTTAGTTAATGGAAGACGGCAAGATTTTATATGATATTGTATACAAAAAAAAAAAAAAAAAATCAGGAATAACGTATTGAGGATCAGCTCACTGCAGCATAAGCGGACGAAGGCTAGCCAAACAAGGCACTCATGCACAGAGCTTGCTAATAATGAGAAGGGCCTAACTCTACAATCTAATAATAGGGCAATGGAATGAAGGAGAAATGAAAGAATACTTCAAGCCAAAAATTTAACCAAAATAATACCTGAGAGACGATCGCAGATTACTTCACTGACTTCTTGGCTGTGGCCCCTTCGCGTTGGCTGCGGAAATGGCTAAGAAGCTGCTGTGCCTGCAAAACCACAACATTTTCCCTTCGTTATGTCACTCATTGGCTGTTCTGAAGTTTAGCAGAGTATCCCACCGCAATATCACTTCATCAATAAAAAGCAGGGAGGAGATTGGAGTCGGGTCATTAGCTTGCACCAGGGTTTTGTAATGGCCGTCTCAAATATTAGTTTCCCTTATCTCCCAATGGTTGAGACTTGTTCATACAATACTGGAAGTTTAAGATTAAAATCACTTACTATAATATTGTCTCAATCAACATCTCCCGTCACTTTGAAAATGATATCAACCATTGAGAATAAGAGAGTATGATGTCCAGAGGACGGTCGATAATAGAACCATTTGCGCAGATCCCACTTCAGTTGAGATGTTTAAAATATTATCCTCCAAGCATTAGGCTCTCTCTCTTATTCTTCCAATAGTTGAGTTCATTCCTTATAATATCAAGGGCTAAGATTAAAATAACACAAAAATATTACACCAATCTCCATTCTTCATCGCTCTTAAGACGATCCCAACCATTAGAAAGATAATGGAACCTGATACTTGAAAGAACCATAACAAAGCCCCTTTCATGGATCACACAATGATCAATGAACAAATGTGATGACTTCAATAAAAATTCCAATTCAATTATCAATATGTTTGTATCTAATTCCTTTTCTATTTGTAGAAAAAAAATCGGTCGGCGGATCCACCACTGGATCATACGATGCTAATAATATCGTTGCTCCAAGGCTCCCCTTCAGAATATCGTGATGGCAATTTGAAAAAACTTCATGTGAAATGCCAAAACAGAAGCCCAAAAAAGGGATGGAAGTTGCGTACCTTTTCCTTAGCTCTTGGGGTGCCAGTTTGAGACAGAGCAACAAGAGGGGGAACGGCTCCTTCTTGAAGAACCATGCCGCAGAACTTGCTACTATGAAGACACATTTGCAACAATATAGAAGCTGCATTTTCCTTTCCCCTCTGCGATCCTGATTCAACAACCTCGACGATCGATGGAATCCCGCCTTCTCGAGCAATAGCCAAGCGCCCCTCGGGAATTGTACACAGGTTTGCAAGAAGAGCGGCAGCCTTGTCAACCATTCCCGGAGCATCCAACAACTCAACTAGATGCTTCACGGCTCCCGCTTGAACTATCCGAGCTTTATTTTCATGGCAGATTGATAGGTTAAACAAGGCAGTAGCTGCATCTTTCTTCCCTCGGACAGTCCCGGAGGCCAGAAGATCGACCAACAGTTTCACCGCGCCTGAGCGGCCAATTTTTACCTTGTTTTCCTCGAGAACCGAGAGGCTGAAGAGAGCTGCTGCAGAGTTCTCTCGGGCTGCGTTGTTGCCAGTCTTGAGGACATGTATAAGCGGATCAATAGCTCCCGCTTCTGCAATCGCGACCTTGTTTTCTTCGTTGATTGACAGGTTGAGAAGGGCAGTGACAGCATGCTCTTGGGTTGCATTCACTTCTGAATGTAGCAATGAAATTAGCAAAAGGATTGCCCCACACTTTCCAATAAGGGCACGATTCTTGTCATTGTTCTTTGTTAGAAGGCGAATTTCTGCAGCAGCCACGGCTTGTGCTTCGTTTGATTGGCTGCTTAGGTCTTTCACCAACTTCTCCAATTGGGAATATGTTGTCGTCGGCTCATTTTTTCGATCCACAAGCCTCTCAGTGCCGGTTTTTGAGCTCTGAGATCCCCTTCTTGATAAATGAGTGAAACACTCGGGCATGATTTCAGAAGTTGCCGTGGGAACATAGTCGCTGCTAGAAATAACACTCGAGATGGACTGATTCCTGCTGTGAGTATATGAGTGCTTGTGATGAGATTCAGACTTTTCAGTCTCCCTGCTCCGACATGCATTCGAGTCTTCCTCATCAAATCCAGAAAGCTTGTCACAACCCTTTTCCCTACAGCAACCATTGCCCGCATCAACGGAGGATCTTGACGTGGAATTGCTGCTGTTCTGAGAACAACCGAAGCTGTCAGTTCGAATAACGTCTTGAGTCAACAGTTGATTTGATAGAGATGGGAGAGGAAGGAGGGCATTAGAGCCTCCAGAGGTGGCTGAAAGTTTAAGGTTATTTTCCTCGCACCAGTTTGATATCAAAGATTTGATAGTGTAGTTCGGTATGAGATTTGCGTGGGAAAGATTTTGACGGGTTTGCGGGCAAATGTTTGACCCAATATCGAGCCACTTCTGGATGGAACTCCTCTCAAATGTTTGACCCGAGGCCACAATCACTGGATCCAACATGAGATCCAGTGATAAAGGACATCGGAAGTACGAGGGAATGGGAATGGTGTTTGTAGTGTCAAAAGATCCATGTTTGAGCATATGATCACGGATAATGGAGAGAAGATTGATCATTTGGTTTATCTGTTCCATTTCTTTAGGTTTCTCAGCGTGGGCCTTCATCCTTTCCCTTTCGACAGCAATACATTCTCTCAGCAATTCTGGACTTGATGTTATGCCAAGCAACTTGATAATTTCATCTACGTGCTCGGTGCTGGGAATAGCTTGGTCGTTTTTATTACCAAAGGCCTGCTCGATGAGTTTTGGCATGCACTCGGGCTTCCAGCATTGAAGCTCTTTCATGCAGTTCTGCAAAATTTCACCGAACTTTTGTCACTTCTAGCCTAAGAAGCACAGACACCGATATGGGACACAGACATGACACTAGCACGCTATTTTTCTAAAAATGAGGGCACAACACACCATGACACTTTGACTAAAATCATAATTTATTATTTTTTAATTAATGAATAACACTATTTCTTTCTAAATTAACAACAAATATGCGTATTTCTTATTTCTCCACCCAAAAAAATTCTTAAGAAAATATGCAATTAACCCATTATAAATGAATTATGTTATAACATTTTCAACAAGCTAATATAACAAAATAATAATATTAATAACGATTTAACTTAACAAACAAAGACAAAACCTAATATAGCAAATTTTTTTATATATCAAATAATACATATATAATTTTACAATTTTACACTTTGTAATTGCTTAAAGATATAAAATATTAGTAAAAATTCACAACAAGATCGTGTCCCAAGCTTGTCCAAGAGTATAGGCGTCCAATACGTGCCCGAAACTGACACATTAATTCCAGGAGAATCTCTGTGTTTCTTAACTTCTAGCATGCTAGAATAAAAAGTGAGAGAGTAAAATCGAATAGGCTAGAAGGATTTGGATAAGGATACTGTTTTTCTAAAATTACCATCAATTCTGCACGTACCTGTACACCAGCTAAACTAGAAGAAGACATAGACATCTGCAGCGATTTGCATACTATTCGGCAGATCTCAAGAGAACTACTTCTGATTTTTGCAAGCAATGGCTCACTCTGTAGAACCTGAAATTTGAACAATACTATCAAGTAAAATCTCTATCATATCCACTGTCGTGCATAACTTTTCCTTTCTTTTTTCTCTTTCTTTTTCTTAAAAACAAGGAAAAATAACAAATTTACAGTAATCTAATTTTAAATTTTAGCTGTACTGGGATAAGAGGGTAAGCTTTAATATAACGGTAAGACTGCTCTATTATGAATCAGAATCATGATTTTTTTATCTTTCTTTTCTCCTGTAACCAAGGACAAATGACAGATTTAAGGTAATCTAATTCAAAAAATTTATCTACGTTGTAACATGAGAGCAAGTATTGACGGAACAATAAGGTTACTACACTATTTTCCATGTTTATTTTATAGGGAATTTCTCCTGCTAAATGTTAGATTTAAAATTACTTCTTTATAGATCCCACACCCCTTTGAGATGTCATCCAGTAGCATGCTCAGGTAGACACGTCAAGCAAAGGCTGGCCAAACAACGCAATTCACTGGACGTTTACACAGTTTGTGCAAGGGGCAGCCAAGCAGAACCCATTTCCAACAAATTGAAAGCATCTGTGTTTGATAGGTGCACAATAGATGGCCATACGTATTTAGGACAAATAAGCACACTTGATACACGCCTGATAAGCACCAAATAGGTGCTCCTATGCCAATTTCAGTGGGGCAAGTGTTTAAAGGGTCCACGTTGTCCAAAGAGGGTCATATCTAATGCATGTGAAGGGCGTACATGTGCCAACACTTAATATAAAGCTCCTGTGTGTTCTGCCAGGGTTAACATATAAGAAATTTTTGATTTCTCTGAATGCCAATATAGGGAGAAAAAGAAGAGTTAGAGAGAGAAAGGAAAAAGATGAAAATTTATCCATCCATTAGAGTTTGAATCCTGCTCAATTTTCTACAGGCCTTAGATACGTTATTATTATTGTTACAAGAAACATTTTAACGATCATTGTCTTCTCGTTCGCTCTTATATTCTATATTACTCGGGTTTATCACTATAATATGTTGTATCCTTGTGTTTGTTGGAAGCTTTCATAATCAAGACTCATTGTATGGTGGATATTCATCAAACTTTTAACTCCGTATTTTTATCTACATTTCTAAAGGAGTTTCCAACATAAAATATTGTCTCATTATTTGTGATTATTATTTTACATAGTAAATTACCGTATCATCTCCTCATATGTTTACACACAGGATTCAAAAATAATTTTGTAGAGATAAGTTCTCAATTTGTAAGCAAAGCTTCGGCTAATAAGTGATATTAGAGGCACGTTATTATGTTAAATTGTTTAGACGGATGGAAAGTAGTAATAAAATGATTTGTTCGAATGGCATAAACTATAACCTATGGAGGAGTAAGATGAAAGGCCTATTATTTATTAAAGCAATAAGCAATACATCTTTCGGTGTTTGTCATCCAAAAACCCGAATCAACATCTGACAAAGAGAGAACTTTTGAACATAAGCAAGTTTCTGGGTACATTGGGCAATTTGTTGGCAATAAAATTTTTAATCACATCTGCAATGAAAAGCACGTGAGAGAACTATGAAAGAAGCTTGAAGTGCTTTATACTTCAAAAACGAATAACAATAAGTTGTATCACTAGATGAAATTAATACAAATGAAATACCGAGAAGGTGGTTCTATAGCCAATCATCTAAACAAGTTCTAACGGTGCATCAACCAATTAAGTGGCATGGGTAATAAATTTGACGATGAATTGTTAGCCTTTTAGTTGTTGACTACATTACCAAATTCATGGGATGCTATTCGTATCACCATTGTCAACACAGCTCTTAATGATATAGTAACCTTGGAGATAGCAAAGCGTGCGAGCATTGATGAGGAGATGAGGAAGAGATCGTAAGGATCCACGACCTTGCCCTCCAAAACGCTAGTCTTGGAGTCGCAAGGGGCAAGAGGAGAGGTACCAAATCTAGTGAGGAGAATTGAAGCAAATAAAGATCGAGATATCAAAATCTTGAATGCTATCACTATGGAAAGAATGGCCACAGCAACAAGCATTGTTACAAATAGAGGTGTGGGAACGGAGATGGCGACAAAAAGAAGGCCAAGAAGTTCTAAGATGATGAGAGAGCTTCGATTGTTGCTAAGTTTGAACTTTTTGTCATGTGCGAAAAAAATGTAACCAACATGGTCGATCACGAGACATGCTAGGTAATCGATAGTAGTGAATCACTCCATGTGAAATCTAGAATGGAATTCTTCACATCATATATTCCCGATAATTTCAGAATATTGAAGATGGGCAATTATGGATTGTCTGGGATAGTGAGTTACAATGATGTGTACTTGACCACTGGCAATGGCACAAAGATGGTTTTGAGGGATGTACGACATATCCCATATATCCAATTGAATCTTATTTCAGTTGGCAAGTTTGATGACGAGGAGTTCTTAACATATTCTATGGGGTGCATGGAAGATCACTAGAGGCTTATCTAGTGATGACCTATGGAAAGAAGCTTTCCATCTTGTATGTATTGTAAGCTGTGATCTCAATCATAAACATGAATGTGGCCAATAGTGACGAGTCTTCCGACCTATAGCACAACTATCTTAACCATATGAACGAAATGGAGGCTCAATTGCTTAGCTAAGAAAAACCTTCTTCCAGGTGTGAATAAAGCACAGTTGAAAAGGTGTCGTCATTGTATGATGTTGAAGTAACAGACAATTTCATTCCATAGAAACTCATCTATAAAGAAGGCAAATCTTCTTGAACTTGTGCATACTGATATGTGTGGTCCTCTCAAGTAAAAACACTCTACAGAGCACTTTATTTTATAATATTTACTGATGATTGCTCAAGGAAATTAAGGGTGTATCCCTTGAAGGATCAAGCCCTCGATGTATTCAAGCAATTTTATGTCTTGGTTGAAAAGCAAATGGGAAAAAAGCTAAAGGGCGTCCGAAATGATAATGGAGGAGAGTATATCCGGAGTGAGGTCTATAGATGTGGTGTTCGTTGAGGATGAAACCATTATGGATATCAACAAAGCAAAAAATGTGATATCTACCTGTACGATACAGATATTGTGCCATTGACACTAATGTCGATTTTTGTTGAAAATTATACTTGGAGTAATCATGAAAGCGATGGAGACCATGAGATTCCCACCTTTGATGAGGTGGATGATGTTAATGATGAGGCTCATGATGTTTATCATTATGAAGCTCCTAGGCTTGCACTAACCATCATACTTTGACAATTCATGAGAGATCGACATCCCTCCTCATGCCTATCGACTGATAAATATGTGCGACTTATCAACAGTGGAGAGCCCAAATGCTTTAATGAACTACCGAGGATGAATACAAGACGAAGTGAATTTATGCTATACAAGATGAGATGAAATCCTTTCATAAAAATCACATGATTGAGCTAACTAAATTACCTAAGATCAAATGAACATTGAAGAACAAGTGGGTTTTTTGCTTGAAATTCAAATAGAACAACCCTAAGCTAACGTACAAGGCAAGATTGATTGTAAAACAGTTAAACCAATAGAAGGCATCCATTTTAAGGAGATTTTTTCTCCCATTGTGAATATGTCTTCCACTATCTTAAATTAGTCACGACCCTTGATCTACAAATTAAATAACTGGATGTGTGGATGGCTTTTCTCCACTGTGATCTTGAGAAGAAAAATTAACATTGAGCAATCAAACAAGGTTCAAGTTAAGGGGAAAAGGCATTTAGTATGCCGCATGGAGAAGAGTTTTTATAGGCTAAAACAAACCTTTAGGCAATTGTACAATAAGTTTAAGTCAATAATGATAGATCAAGGTTACTGGAAGACCACTTTGGATCATTGCATCTCCATCCAAAGGTTCTTAAAAGAGTATTTTGTTATCCTTTTGCTTTATATGGATGACATACTTATTGTGGAGTGGGATGCCTCCTTGATTAGTGAGCTAAAGAAGTAACTTTGGAAGTCTTCAACTATGAAAGGCTTAGAACTAGCGAAATAAATTCTTGGCACAATAATTTTTCACGAGCAGGGAACAAAAAGACTTTGGATGTCCCAAAATGTTACATTGAGAAGGTACTTTAATGCTTCAACATGGAGAAATTTAAACTGATAAGCACTTTGTTCGCCAATCATTTCAAACTAAGCACTTGGCAAAGTCCTTATACTGAATATTAGAAGGTTGGCATGAGACATGTCTGTTATTTTTCTATCGTTTGGGAGTTTGATCTATGCAATGATGTGTAGGAGGGTAGACATAGCTTGTAAGGCCTGAGTCTTTAATTTACGATAATATTAAATGATTAAGCTAATATAATCAAAATTAAGGTCAAATGATATGAAAAATTGGGTTAAAGAGTCAAAGTTGGACCGGATGACTTACGCCTAATGGAGGCCTGACCCACGCCTAAGCGTCAAAATATGTGGGGTCAGCACCTGATAAGCGCTCGAGGTAGGTTGACAGAATGTTCACACTCAATGCACGCCCAAGGGACACTTGAGCGGTCATTGGCAGTAGCTGTGTTTGATGCACGACCAAGCTGCGCTCGAGCACAGTAGACCAGTAGAGTGGTGCCCAACCCTTGCCTGAATCGGCGCTCGAGTACCACAACTGTATAAATACAACACTTAAGCCGAATTCTGTCATTTTTAAAGGAGATTTCAGAGAACAAAGAGAGAAACAAGGAGAAGAGAAAGAAAGCTTGAAAAAGCTAAAATCAAGTGAATCAAGGTTTGAATTTCAGTAATTTGGAGACAAGGCAGGTGCACTCTATACTTTTCCTTCTATTGTTGTTGTTCTTTACTAATTTCCATAGACAGTTCTTGTTCCATTACTCAGCTATGACATAATTTCGAAGTCTTAATGTTTGTATTGAACATGGATGTTAGTTTTCCATGATTTTATTGCAAAACTTCATAGAAACTCATGCCTAAATTCATGTAGGATGTATAAGTATGCAGTTTTCTGCAATGCGGTCTTTATATATGATTTGAAAACCTAATGCAATGTTCATGTATGCTTAGTTTCCTGGAGAACCCTCTTGCTTGTTAATAATCGTCAAAATTTATGCCTCTCATGTTCTAAAAAATCTATATAAATCCTTTGCATGATGCTAGTTTTCTGCACTGCTGCTGATTTTCTGTACTACTTGGTTTGTAGGTCCGAAATTATGAAATTTATAATTCTTGCATGTTCCAAATTCGTACATAAGGTTCTACATGTTTTAAATCATTAAGTATAGATCTTAAATACACTAAAAATACATAAGAATTGCCCTGCATGTTATGGACTTCAATAACAAATTCTACATTTGCTAAATTATGCATCACTTGCTAAATTTCTCTACATTACATGCTAATTAAGCATCCCACAGAAAGAATTAGTTTTAAATGACATAAAATTATAGAATTATGAAAGACAACTCTACAATTATGCTATGATTTATGAGCATTTTCTCCGGGAGTGAGAAAATTATGAATTAAGGAAACAAGTGTAGAGTTTTCATAAGAAATTACATTGGATCATAGTGATGATTCAGTAGGTAGTATATTATGGCATGCTTTAATATATTATAATAATATATCAATATCCGAACCTATTATTTGCAGGTGAGAAGTGGCATTCGGCCCCGTCTATAGGAAAATATATAAACGGCCCACTTACGGGTCTTGAATAGGAACGTATGGCCTTTAGTTGTGTGGGAGCATATATATCCCGAGCTTCGATTGTCCGCTCTTTTAGTCAATAAAGCCCACTAGGCCTTGGTCCCTAAGAAAAATAAAAACTAAGAATGATTTGATGATTTAAATTGAGAAAGAACATGATAAGAATTTTAGAAACACATTAAGTAAATTTTTCTGCACATTCCATGTCATTTCAACTGATCATTGTCTATATCATTTCCGATATAATTTAAATGCAAAGTATATGATCTTTGATATATTATATGTCTTACTGAACTTTTGACTCACTTCTTACTATTTTTACTAACCTTTCAGATGAGATACAAGAATTATTACCGAATGAACAAGAATGAAGGACCGAATTGGCATTGAGAGTCTAGATTAGAATTTTTATAATGTTGAATGTTGTCTAATAAATTCAGACAATGTTTAATGTATTATGTTATATTTCGGACAGCATTTAGGTATCTAAAAATGTTGTATTATGGTATTTGATAATAGTTAATGTATTGGTTTAAGTTTGAACAGCAGCTGAAATTGTTAAGTTGAATGTTAGTTATGTTGGCAGTTTGATTTTGGCCTATTAAGTCATGGATGTTGGTTGTTTCCGTAGATTTTATTTGCTTCCACAGATTTTGTTATGTTGAGTTTGTTTTGGGCAAGCATCGCTCTTTCCATAAGGTCCGACGTCACGTTTAGATCGATGTTGGAGTCACATGTGATATGACACGTGTTTTGGATCCTATGTAAGATATTTGTTAATTTAATTGTAGTCAATCGAGGTATCGACGTGTAATTCACGTCTGAATGTAATTAAAGGATAAATTGGATAATTAACAATAATTTGATTAAAAGTTAATTTCGGGGTCGGAATTTAGGATGTAACATAGCTCATGCAGTTGGAACCATTAGTCGATTCCTTACCAATCCCAAAAAGAACATTGGTTCGAAGTGAAATAGATACTAAAGTATTTTCGGGGTACTTCCAAAATGTGTACATACTTTGACAATTGTAAGTAGTTTTTGGTCGTGTACTCTAACATCATCATGGTTGTGAACATGGACTTTCAAAAGTCCAATTCAGGTTATTTGGTTATGTTCACCGGAGAAGCCGTGTCTTGGCAACCGAGACTACAAAAATGTTATTTCTACCATTAAAGTTGAATTCATTGTGGAGACAAAAACGAGTAAGGAAATGTTATGGATGAGGAAGCTCATTGACTTTACTCAAGGGCAGTATATGGTGTTTTGTGACAATCAAAGCTTTATTCAAATTTGGAAGAACTCATTGTTTCATTTCAGATCATTGATGTTTGGTATCATTGGATGAGGAATGTAATTGACTCATAGTTTCCAGCGTTTGGTAAAATCAAGACCAAAGACAATGAGCTTGATATGATAATAAAAGTAGTGCAAATAAGAAAGCTTGACTATGCCAAATAATTGCCGAAATGATGGCAACTACTAGGTTGTGAGGAGAAGGTTTATTGGGTTTTGGGTTACCCCATTGTAAATCCTACATCTATTGACATATCATCTAATGGCATGCTTAAACAAAGACGTCAAATAAGGATCGGTCAAGGGTTGGTCAAAGATCCGCAAGTGATGGAGTTCACTATAGATTCATGTAAGGTCTGTGCGAGGAACAGCCGAGCATGTAAGGTTTGTGCGAGGAACGGCCGAGCAAAATCCATTCACAATAAATCGGAAACATCTGCTCATGATAGGCGCACAATAGACAATTGTGCAGATTTGGGACAGAATAGGCACACTTGATGTGCACCTAATGTGCGCTCGAGGGTGCTCATGTATTAATTCTGGTCGAGCAAGTATCTAACGGGTACACATGCATGGATCATTCAGAGGGGGTCACACCTGATACACACAAAGGACGGACGTGTGGCAACACTAAATATAAAAGCTCCTGTGCATTTTATTAGGGTAAACATATATGGAGATTTTTAAGTCTTTTGAGCATTGACATGGAAAGAGAAAGGAGAGGAAGAGAGAGAGTGGAAGAAGATGAATATTTACTCATTTGTTTAGGATTCAAATGGTATTCCATTATCCACTGACCTTAAGTATATTATTTTTATTGATGTAATGAATATTTTACCAGTCATTTTTTTCTGATTCGCTCATGTTATATTGCTCTGATTTATCACTATAAGGTGTAATATCCTTATATTTGTTGGAAGTTTTTATAAGCAAAACTCATCGTGTAGTGGATATTTTTCAAACTTATAGTCCCATTATTTTTCTTCACGTTTCTAAAGAAGTATTTCACATAAAATATTATGCCTAATTATTTATGATTATTATTTTGTATTATGTGTTATCATATCATCTTCTCACAAGTACAAACAAAAGGTTCAGAAATGATCTTTATAAGGATTAGTTCTCGACTACATGGGTAGAACTTCAGCATTTGGAACTCAATAGTAAACCCACAATGTAGGTTAACTAGGCTACTTTTTTTGTTTACAAGTAACTAAAAATACCAATGATACACCAAGGTTGCTCAAAATAGAGCATTTTGTTCCCATATGGGGGATGGAATGAGAACAACGATTCACACTATGAAATGAAATATCGGCAATACATATAACAGAATCGGGTTCCACGATACCGCAACAAAGACCCAACATTTAATCAATATATCTGCCGCTATTTTCCTATCATATTCTGATTACTAAAAAGAAATTTCCATCCTATATGTCTGTTATCAAATACACTTCTGATGTAACTAATATTGTTATGGCTACGACCGATATCAATATTGATATTTTCATCCATGATTGGCACAGAAACTATACAGTGGGGCCATGGGTGATATTATCCCATTGAACCATGGAAAAGTTCAAATAGTCTTTACATACACAAGGTAGGTGATAATAGGCAAATAAGATAATACAATGCAGTAGAAGAACGTTAATACTAGGAGATCTTGCTATTCTTGAGCCTTTTTCTAGATGGCTAATTAGGTTATGATCCAACACAATGCAATAGGTCACTTGTACAAATGGCAACAAAATAAGTTAATTTAAGTTGGAATGCGGAGCAAAGAAGTCCAAGTCTCTAGTTTCCCAGACTTCAAAATAATCAATCCATTGTATTAACTTTTGAATAAACACAATATGCGTATTAGTCATAATCATATAGGTATCAGACATATCGAATAATACATATCGGTATCGAAAATATAAGAATGAAATAAAGTTTAAGAATTGTAAGCTGATATATTATATCAGTTGATATTTTAAATATCGACAAACATATCACAATATATAACTAATAAAGCAATATGTTGCAGTATTGTTGTGATATCAAAAAAATATCAGTACAAAAAGTCTTAATACCAATACATATCAGCCAATAGTTGAATCTACTATTATAGCTAATAATCCTAGTTTCTCCTTTCCCTTATCATCTAATCATTCAGCAAAATCAAGAAAAGGATCAACCTAGGAACACATGATACTTACAGAGCAAATCCTACTCATTTTTGGAGACGATCTCTCAATGAATTCTCTAGCCTCATTAACAGCAGCATCCAGTTCTTCGCACTCTTTCAATAAAATGTCATCCAAAGGTACCTTGTCATCAGCAATTTCATCTAGCACGGGTTTCAAATGCTTCATCAAAACAGCCACACTCTCAAAATCCTTCTGAATAGGAATAAAATTTGACGTTTGGCATGAAACCAGATGAATAAATCGAGAAATACTGTTGGTCAGAAACCGTACAGATTTGGTCTCCATCTGACCTGCATCAAATAGTACAAAATACATTAAGCACGAGCTTATCGACTAATGTCTCTTACATTACAAAGGCTACCAAGTCGTGAAGCTCAGCCAAGAAACGTTCTTTATTTGTATTCATGACTTTTGGAAAGAGCCTCTTTATGTCACACTACCGAGGATTTCGTGTCCAAAAAATACACCGCCTAAAGGCTTTAACGGGACTAGCTAATAAAAGGCCCAGAGCTGGGAGTGATTTTAGAAACCAATTGCATTCCAGAAGTTCTCAATATTGTATTTGTCTAGAAGGAAAAAACAAAATGTATATTCATTACGGTATTATACAACGACAATTACTTAAATACATTAAGTATCGGCAGAAAAGCTAAAGAATCAACAGGTCAAATTTAACAGAATCTCAAAAAACAAGCAGGGCCATGAGAATCATATATCCTTGTGACCTGTAAATACAAACTTCGACTGTATATGAAATTATTATCGAAGAATATTCATCCATATAAATAGTGGCCTCACTTTTTGGCCCCTCTTATTTGCTTTGTAATTGATGAGAAGTGTAGATATGCAGCTAAACCTAAATAATCTGCCAAAAAGTGCTGAACTGAAATAAGCTGCTGAAGCAGGATAAGTCATGTTAAGCATTGGTGACAGATTGTTGAGAAGGCTGGTGTTGAAAAATGGCCAGAACATATCATTATTTATCTTTGAAGAATAGACACTAGTTCACTACAAATTGTCAATTGCCATGATCCTTTATCCACTGTAAAGTCTTCAAATCTAGTTTAAAAAGAGAGGCATATGAAATTTTATTTCCTAAGTCAATTGTAAGAAACATTGTTGTGAGATATATATTTTTCTATCTTAAATAAATAAATGTCATGTTCTTTTCCAATCCCCAATGAAATGATTCTTTTTCTCTTGAAAATCTCTTAAGGCTAGTTTTAAAATGAGAGGCATATGTAATACCTTTTTCTTAGCCAATCTAATTGAGCGTATGTGCATAAAAATGCATAGGATAATACATAGAGTTAAGGCAAGTTGACTAAAATGGAGATGCATTGGAGTATTATGTGATGTACCTGTAAATATTAAAAGAGAATTTCGATAGAATAGTTATAACACTAGCTATACTAGATGGATGGGAATGTCAAAAATCAAGGAACTACACATTAAAAAAGCAAGTGTAGAGAAAATAAATCAAGGTTTAACTCTCCATAAGTTGTGTTCTTGCAAGTTTCTTTACAATTTCTTACAATATAAAACCATTATTGGGCCTTCACCTAAAAACTTAAGTTTTGAGTAGTTGGTTTCTTAACATTGTATCAAAATATTGTTGATTAAGTGATCATAAGTTTAATTTCTAAGATTCATTTTTATATAAATTGTTTCTCAGCATATGGGTATGGAGTGGGCATGTACTAAATCTATGCTTCAAGCCTAAAAGGATATCATGCACGGGAAGGATGTGTCAAAGTATAAAGCCATTCTTAAACATTCACCTAACAACTTAAGCTTATAATTCTGTAGTTTCTTGATTCCAGTACAACAATAAACTGCAATATAAATGAAGATGTTAAGATGGACAAAATTCTAAAAGAAAAAAATAAGAAATAAACATACATGTAGCAATTTAGGGGAGTAGAATCCAGAAAAAAAAAGGATAAGATCATTCATATGCTTAAAATATATTTAAGACTATACAACAGTGGAAAACATGATTTGGTTCGGATTGGAGGCAAGGGAAGTGGGGAGATATGCCAAGAAAAACATAGGGGTGAAGAAATCATAAGGATTTGAAAAGAAATCTAACTTTAAGAGGATGTTACTACAAATATAGCAAAATGGCAACATAGGATTATTTGAAGCTGGCTTTATTTAGTGGAATTAAAGGCTTTGATGTCCACAAAGAAAGATATCTTCACAAATTGACATTCAGCCTAATATAGTGGACTTGAACCACCTCGGCTTCCACGGCAAGGAGCTAACAAGTTCCACACATGTAAAGAGGTTGCAACATACTTACCAAAAAAAAGTGGTTGCAACATGATTTTTGCAGAAGAGGGGATATGCACAAAGCATCCAGTCATATCATATGAAAGAAGAAACATATGTGGCACAAGAATTTCAACACTAAAGTTAAGGATTAGTAACCCTTATCGAACGGACTCGATCTTATAAAGATGCATGGAAGGTAATCAAAAAGGAAAAGACTTTTCCTTTATGTTCATAATGAATCTACTTTCTATTGAATAGATATGTGTGTTTTGATTCGAGTCTAAATCGTTGAGAAAATGAGATTTGGCCCCACCTGGTATCAACAAAAATCTGAAATGGAAACAATTTACGACAACTCCAATAGTCTACAAATCACAACCCCGATACACCAATATCTCACCCTGAACAACCACAAACACAGAAAATGCAATATCATACAATGATATAACTGCCAACTTTTTCACATCCTGATCATTGCAGAATGTTGCAGATTAACAGATCAAAATACCTAAATTCATAATCACATTCTAAACTCCAGTCATGGTAAGCTTTGTTCATGGCATTTAGCTAACACGAAGAAAATGGTATAAACAAAGTGACAATCCGTGAGTATTAAAATTTTCACGTTATTTACTATAGAAATGGAATTTATTTTCAATGTCATGAAAATGCTGAAGAGGGTTGAGGAATACCATACGGGAACTTAGGTCAACAATAAGAGCCCCGTTAAACACCACCAAATAAGCGGATTTCAAAGTACTCTCTTCTAATCAGTCTTTTGCGTTAAATTCCCCTCGAGGAATAAAGGAATCTAATTGTCTAAGCGTGAAATGCTCACAAAACGGGAACAATTTCAGCTTGTGCGACAGTTTTCATCAGATATTCTTATAAGGAAAAAGGATCATCCGATTAAAATTCCACATTCAATTTATCGTCAGCTTAGACATTAAATTCTCAAATTGCAATATATTTTGCCCTCCTAAAAGCCGATTTCAACCAAAAAATTTCTAAAACAAGGATCTCGTGAAAAACATGCAGGGTAATAAAATGCGTCATAATAAACAAGAACAGCTTCCAACGTCAGGAATCGGACCGAGTGCGATGAATCATCAACCCTTGGCCAACGAATTTCAAGCAAATGGCGTCGTAATACGATCATTTAGAACAGAGAACGCGATGGCAAACTTACGTAGATATATACCTCAAGCGACGCGTTTCTTGAAGCTGAAAAGGTGCAAGAAAGGCATGAAAAGCTGCAAGGTTCAGCATGAAAATTGAAGAGAGAGAGAGAGAGAGGGAGAGAGAGTGGTTAAAAATGGAGGGTGGGACCCTTTTTTGCTGGACAAATTATTGCCGTTGTGGTGAAATCAGGTTTTTTTTTTTTGTGTTCAATGTGAAATCAGAGAAAATTATATGAAGATTATATATTTTAATAATAATTAAATCTGATATTTAGGTTTTAAAAATATTTGTGCATCATTATTATATATATTATTTATTTTACATTTCAAAGCATGAATTTTATTATCATTCTTTGAATTTATATGATTTGATCCAAAAATAATTAAAATTGTTCTTATATTAACAGTGAGATAATTTTTTCATTAAATTTAAATAATTGTTATATTCCAAAAGTTATGACTCCTAACAATTGTCTTAAAAATATCTTTCAGCATAGGTAACAGTTTTAGAGATAACCAAATAATTAAAAATTTGATTATAAATTCAACTTCTCCAAGATCGAATGAGAGGAGAGATAAACCTAAAAAAAAAGATACTCAAACAAAAAGTGCACTTAAGCGAAGCAAAGTTCTCCTAATTCATACAATCTCTATCATCTTTCAATTCAAATATTTATTTTTTCTCTATCTCTTTATTTTTTTAAAAAAATTATTGACTTGAATATCAAAAAATATATTAGAAAGTGAGTCTTGTATATCTTTAACCTATTGTTTAATTTGTCATGATGTGTAAGATAATGACTTACAATTATAAAAATTGAATTCCCTACTATTCGGACCATTATAAAAAATAATGCCATCATCATGATTTGTATAACAATCCAGATTTATGGGACACATTAAAATTAATTAATTTTATTTTTAGAAAATTGTTTTCAATATATTTATCAAAATATATATATATTTGGTGTTTTTAAAACTATTTACAAATCTAGTATTAAAACCCATATGTGGTAGAATATTGATATTTGACACCTTAAGAGTGGTTCTTAGAATTGAAATTTTTAAATTTTTATAATTTTGGAAATTTAATCC
>JAOVVI020001781.1:0-23036 GCA_028571085.2 Nepenthes alata
AGCTCCGTCTAAGAGATTCTAAGGATTCCGAAGCATACCTTGGGAGTTACCACGGAAGAAGCAGTGGATGTAATGATATAATTAGAATAGATGTATTTTTGAGATTGGAACCTTGTGCCTATGTCCGCATGAATGAATTTTATGGGAATAAGTTTGAATACTTCAACAGGTTATTAAATTGACTTCCGCTATATGTTTTTTGGATAATGCGTGTGGGTCCTAGATGGTATCTGTGATCCTGTGTTATGAATGACGGAATCAAAAAAAAAAAATTTGCATTCCGTCACACTGTTGCTGCCGTCTCAGCCTGCCAGCCGATGGGAAGTGAGGTCAACGGTGGCAGCCGTATTGTGCGTCCTCCCGACAGTCCCCTGGCCAATCCAAGCGAGGTCAAATGAGCTCAAGCCAGCTGGGATTGGCAACTGCCCTCGCGCCACCACAAGACGACAATTGACACCATTGGCCGCCGTAAGCGGTCAGCGGCCAACGACTCCCGGTTTGCCACATGTCGGAGGTTCTCACGCCCAAGGTTCTCCTCCATGGAGCCTACATATATCTCCTCTTCCAGCAAGAGGGTTCCCGATCTGTTCCCAGACCACAAACGGAGAAAGCCACTTATTTGAACTAGCAATCTAACACTCATCAAACTCCCAAGCCTCAATCGAGCAACTATATTGAGTCACCTCCAGCGGTGCAATCTCAGGAGCCAAGCCTCCCTCAATCGCTCACATATTTAGCATCATTGCATCCCTCCTTTCCCCCACTGCACGTACATTTACTCCTGTATCTTTCTGATCATTGGGAAATGTTCCTGACTTGAGTGTCAGAGTATTTTTGGTGGAAAAACATCCCGCTGACCTCTGTCATCTTATTTGTAGTTTGTGTTGTGTAGGGCCCAGGTTAAGGAGAGCGAAAATCGGACCCGTTTGAAATCCGACACAGCTAAGGGACCCGAATGCTCCCTAATCCGCTGAAGAACTCAGACCCAGGGACGCATCAACTTCCTAAGCATGTTGTTTACCATGATACTTTACTCTGCTTGAATAATTAAACAGAAACATAAGGTTTATTTTTTGTTATTAATATGGATTATTGTACACTGTTGATTGGCATGACTTTTCAAAGTATAGATGATGCATTGTTTTTTGACGCACCATGGAAAAAAATGAGGTTTGTAGTACTGAAAAAAACTAGGAAATCTAAGACAGACGATATTGAGATTTTAAGAATATTTTATTGTTCTAATAATGGGAAGCATCAAACCAACAAAAAGGAGAATGTATGACACTGGTGGGAAACCTGATGCCAGTGTGAAGCTGGGATGAATTATAGTTTTATTAGGGAGGCATTTTAATGTGTTTTTTTATTGCAGTGACTAAATTGTTTGGATGTGTCATGTGTGCGACATTCTTACCATTGGGATTTAGAAGCTTTTGAACATAAAAGACTTGAACATAAAAGATTTGACATTATTCTGAATTTCTGGATCCCCAGATCCAATGGCTCCCTGCATTGGAGGGGCTCCTTCACGTCACAGCCCCCTGCTTCCCTTGGAATATGCCACTTCTGAAGTTTTGATAAACCTTTGCGATTTGTTGCAGCCAGAATTTTGATAAACCCTAGTTCTATTCCGTGCTCTCTCTACTGTTTTGCGTGTGGTTATTTGTCTGGCACACCATTGTTTGAAGATGGCAGCGAGACCAGAGTTACAAGCTCCACCTGAGATATTCTATGGTGAAGCAGAAGCTCGGAAGTACACTTCTTCTTCTCGTATTATTGAAATTCAGGTTATTGAATAAACCAGCTATCTTGCAGTATTTTTTCCACCCCCCTTTGCTTTATTATTCTGACATGCAATTGGTGATGTGTGTGCTATAGGTATACATTACGTATTCCCCCCCTTTTATATTAGCATTAAATTTCTTTTCCCTGAATCTACTTGTTTAATTTGAGCTAAAAGGCAAATCTTTCGGAAAGAGCATTGGAGCTCCTTGCTTTGTCTGATGATGGAGTCCCAAGATTGCTCCTAGATATTGGTATGTTCTATTTCTTTTTCTTTATGTCTTGTTTGACACGATGGGTAGTACAATGTGGAAAGGTCAAGCAGAAATATATATATATATGTAATTTTATCATATCGAATTTAAAGTGCCATGCTTTTGTTACTTAATATTGATATGTCATATGGCGAAGGCATAGTCTTTTTTGTTCTTTCAGATAAAAAACTCATTGGCACGAAGCGTGAGAAAATGCCAAACGTTTGATGATTTCTCCTCTGACTAGGATAAAAGATCCCATCGAAGTTGCTAATCCCATGTGTATTGTATGTACAGTTGGTCGCACAAATTGGATAGTATCATAAATAGCTAATCTCGGTATTACTTATCCGCCAGGAGAATTTATAAACAAATACAAATTTTTGGACCATCCTCTATATTGAGATATTCCATAAGACTAATAAGTTGATTCGAGATCTCGCTATCAAGCACTTCGCCAAGAAAGGAGGAAGGGAGCAGAAGAGTGTGGAAATGTTTGTGCCTTTATTTGTGTAATAGTATGCCCTTGTATGAGGTGGAAAAATACATCAGTAGGCTATCCCTTTGTATTGTATACGAGGGTAAGAAGTGGGAAGTTTACACAAATAACATTCCCCGCACCCACTTTACCTTCAAACAAGACATGACCTTAGTGGCCTTTCATTAGTACCACCTGGATCCCTCATTTGATACGAAGGTGTTTTGAGGACTTCTTTTGTGGAATTTTCATTTTAAGAATTTTGCATTAAAAATTTTGGGTTAGAGATGTAACCAATGAAGTAATAGTCTGTCTATGAAGCACGACTTGATGTGCAAGTATATCCAACTCTTGATTGACCCAATGTAAGATACGTTCCATGAAGATGAGATGTAAATGGTTGGTGCTTTATTTGTAGTTTTGGAACTGGAGGAGAATTGAGGAAATGATGTTTAGACACAAGAACACCCAGAGGGGGTGAATTGATGTTTCTATGTGAAATAACAAATTGAAAAAAGTCATAACATCAATGCACGTTAAGAAATTACGGATATAAATACTTGATGTTTTTAAAGGCGCATTAATGCGCAAAGGGTTCTTGGGGCCTAGGCATATCGTGCAAGGTGTAGCATATACCTGGTAGAAGTGAGGCGCCTATTTGTAAAATATGCGTATTAGTGTTATTAAATGCATTATGGGTGCTCACCTAGGCGAGGCATTGGTGTCTGGACCATGTCTGTGCAAGGTGAAATGGCAAGGTGATGGCTTAGGTGAGTGTTTGAAACAAGGCAATCAGCCGCCCAGGCACCTTTTTTTGGCAAAAAACATCACTAGCCTTTTGAAAAATCTGCAATTCTACGTTTCTTTTTAATACATTTGCCCTTTCATTACCATAGTTTAAATGACGTAGTCTTCAATCTATCTTTGCCATTTCATTCCCACCACACATAATCGCCATCTTTATTATCTTTGCTGTTGGTTGAAATTACAAACAACAAATTTTGAGTGAAGGCAATGACTTTGAGTTTAGGAAAGCAGGTGCAAAGCCTCTGACTTTTAAAGCAATAGGAGTGAAGGAGGAAAAGACTGATTCAAAGGAAATAAAGGAGGAGATTAATGGCTATTGATCATGTGATAGATGTGATGAGGACTTATTTGATGATGATAATGATGAGGAGGATATTTGGTAGATTTTGATGATTATTATAATTAGAGAATCTTTGGACTGTGTATGCGTTAGAAGATAAATGTTGCAGATTAGTGATTTTGTTGATTATGTTATATGTAACATAATTCTTATTTATATATGAATATTTGTAGTTACTTTTAATTGTTTAAGCATAGATTAATATTTTTGTACAACAGCGTATAGACATATATTTATATTTTAATTAGCGACTCATTTCGAGTGAGCGCCTCGATAGCATCTAGTGCCTCCGACAGTATTGAGTTTTAGGACCTTAGCTTGCCTAGCACCTTGACAACACTGATATACATAACATTTTCTAATAATGATTTTAATTGTTAAGCTAATAATAGAATAAGAAATGCCAAAAAAATATTCTTGATAATAATTGTAAACTTATAGTTCATTTACCAATATAAAGATGATAATTAGTAAGTACAATTCACTGCAGACGTACAAGAATAATGCTTATAGTAAAGTGGAATATTTATCACCGTCATCAAACAATGCTTTATCATGATCTTCTTAGCTTATATATTTGAATAACATTATTTTTAGTATCTCTCTGATTTAGAATTTTCATTATATACAAACTCTAATGGAGCAGTACTAGGGGCTCATATGATTCAAGGTTTATATTGTTTCTCAATTTAGTTTGATGTGTAGCCTCACTTACTCTAAAAATGTATATTTACAAAATTCTTTGTCTAAGAATCATTCTCAAATATAAATTTATTATTTAGTAATAGTCTCCAAGTATTCTTTTGATTAGTGATTCTTTACTTTTTGCAATCATAATCTCATAAACACCAGCTAGTATTGAAAATATTATTTAAATATAATGACTAATTTAAAAAGAACTAATTTACAATTTCTGTAATAATCATTGTTGCTCACGGCGCTGACCTTGAGCCTCAACAAAAGGTATATGCCTTAGAGTTTTGACTTACGCATCTTTGCATGAGCCTCATTTAGGTATATTGATGTGTTAAACTTTGAGCCCTGAGGCTAGGTTGTCTTGGTGCACTTGAGATGTCTCTTCAACAACATAGTTAAGGTGGTTTGTATTCATTTGCATACATGTATTTAAATTAAGTTTTAGAAATAGAGAGAACACACAATGTGAAGGGAAACTCTTGAGAAACACGTTCATAGAAAAAACCCTTTGGATTTTGCGTTCCCAAATGAAAATCCACTTAATGAGAAGAGTCAACTTACAAACCAACGAGCAGATGCGCTACAACCCATTGCTAACTAATACGGGACACGTGACTATCAAAGTCCTCCATAGATATGTAGGCTCGTTGCTAGCTAGACATGTTCTAGTTCGTCTAAGTGGATCGCCGGTTGATCGAACTCCTTTATTCGTTACACACCTCAAATCTACATGCAAGCCTTACAATTGTATTCCATAGCCTTTCATCCTACTATAGGTAAGATCCAGAATCAGATGATTTTAGAGATTTGAAGTTACAAAGCTCTCATTAACAACAAAGAAGGAAAATTTCTCAAGAAACAAGTTGATTCTCTCAAATCTAAGACACATTGTTGGGATCTCAACAAAGTTCTCTATACAGTCGTAATCTATATGTCATGTGTCTTCAAGATAGAAAGAGGTTCGTCATTTAAAACTAGAAGGAAACGGTCGGTCAAACCAGTTGAGTAAAATGAGAAGTCGGTATAAACTATATTTTCACCAAATTGAAATGTTGCGCAAGCGCCACATGAAGTAGTTGCGCCAACACAAGTTCGAGTGCCAGCCACACTACCATCATGGCGATCAACTTGGGATTTCTGCAATTATTGATGTGAATATCAGTCAATATATATCGGTATTGAGCCAATTGATATCTATATTTTTTAATATTGCCAAAATATCCCAATTGTTATCATATCGATTATATATCTTGCAATATATTGGCCGACACTGCCTATTCAGCTTACAATTTCAGAAACGTTTTTTCTGATATATTCGATATCGATACGATTGTAATTGGTACCGAGATTTTCATCCATGTCTGCAACATGAGCTACTATGTCATGTTCCTCTTGTAGTTCGACCTTGGACACTTGCAGCAATTGTACTATCACACGGTTGTCATGCGGGGGTGATACAAAGTGCCACAAGTGCACCGACTTGAGACCAACAACCTCCGCAATACAAATTAAACTTTTATTGTGTTTTTCTTGAATGAAACATCACGCAAACCTAGCGCAGAAATACTCAGCTTAGAATTTGCGCCTGCCAACGAGTGAAAATTAGCCTTCAATATTTAACCAAATAAAAGCCTAAAACTTACACTGATGGACAATGTATAATAAAATAATTGACTCAGGGTACTACAAAATGTCACAAGATTTCATTACTAGTGACAGACCTTTACAAGAATAATGGCTATTCCTGCTTGTTTAATTTAATGAGATTGTGTTTTTTTGGTCTCTGTTTCTCTCTCTGCCTCTTTCCTTCCCCTTCACTTCTCTTGTAGGTATGTTGGGAAAAAAGAGTTCATGTGTACCCAACTAATAGGGTACTTCACTTTCACCCTCTTGTGCTGTTCTCTTTTTATCCTAGTAAGCATTTTGAGAGGTGGACATGCATGAAACTAGAAATATGTTTGTTTGGTTGAGGAGCATGCATAAGACGGAATAGCTTTTGTTTGATCAACTGTATTAGGTCTGCCTTTCTTGGCAACTTCGGTGACTTTGTCTTGTATCTTATCTATTTGGTAGCTTATCTATTTTATAAGTCGTGTCAAGAGTTGGAAACTACAGTATAAAACTGGTTCCAATATAACAAGTTCGAGAACACCTGCAAGATGACTAAATGTTGTTGCTCAAGCTGCAGAGTTTTGGGAGAACCTGCATGATGACAACAAGATTACTGCTCATGTTTTAGAAGTCTAGTAGTGCTCACACATGATGACTCATGATGGCTGCTCATGCTGTGGTATGTTAGTAGTTCAAACAAAAATCGCATGACTGAGTGCTCAAGGTGCATATTTCACGAGAGATCTTGCATGGCAAACGTGCGATGTTTGTTGAGTGGTACCATGTGAATTCGGTGAGACTGAGTGCTCAAACTGCATACCTCTTAAGAGCTTCAGCATGACTAGCTGCATGGTGCCAACTCTATCTGAAAGCAATTTTCACTCACTGTCTGCTACTATGAATTACTTTGGAGTTTTTCAGTAGTTTGGGCAATAAATCTCTGATGGAGGCTTGCTTTTTGAAATAACCCGAGAAGGAGAAAACTTTGAAGAAGAGAAGAAGTCTTTAGGACTTTTTCATCAAGTGAAAAATTTGGACTGTTTTTTGAAAAGCTTCCAAAAAAATTTTTTTTTAGAAAATGTGTTTAAATTGGATTGTTTTTTATTTGGAAAATTAGGAAACAAAGTTTTCAAATTTTTTAAATTTAAATTGAAGTTTGAAAAATTTAGAAATTATCAAAAAGTTATTTCCCAGAATTTTCAGTCACTATAAAACAAAGGTTTTCACATTTTTCTCAATACTGCTTATATAATAATATTTTAAGAGTGTGTGATTATATAAATATTATTTTATAAGTTTAAAAAATATAAATATGTGCATTTAATAAATACTAAAATTATGATCCATCTTGTAACTAAATTTGTTTATATTTGTTAAATCTCTCTTATTTGAGTTATCTATCATTTTTATATGAACTATTCAATTGATACGGATTATACATTGTGAATTCGAAAATATAGTTTTATTTATTAATGTGAAAAATAAAAGTGCGGTCTTTTATTCGATATTTAGGTTATTTGATGATGACAATATGCTACTGTTTAATGTTTTCTATGACTTGATAAAATTGTGCATTGTCAATTTGATAAAAAAAATTAAACAATCTATATTGCAATATTGAGGATAAGCCATTATTATATTTTTTTTAAAACTTATTTCCAATTAAATACACAGGTGATGCTATAAATAGTTAAGTATTATTAGACTTGAGTAATTAATTTTGCTTGGATAAAATTAATAATTCGAGTTCGACTTATTAGTTTAATGTGTTTGGCACAAATGAATTGAGCCTAACATTCTAAAAGAGTTATAGTGAATGATTCAACAAGTATGCAAAGTACATTATAAAATATGTGACATGAGTTATTTTTTATGATAGATTGTAATTAAAAATCACATTTGGTATACAATTTTCTATTATGCAATACTTTGAGTTTTTTGGCTACTTTCGGTAACTATGAACTAAACTGTTACAAAATTAGTTCGATTAGTTTATTATAAATGAATATTCTAAATAAATTTATTAAGAAATTTGACAGTTAATAATTTTTATAATAAGTAGGATGATGTTACGTAAACAATGCCAAAAGGATCATATTGAATTCAGCAGCCGCATTATATCTGTATGAACAGAAGGTAGGCGACAGCAGCATTAGATCAGCAACAGATGGCAGAATACAAATCAGCAAACAGATCAAACGACTTGGTAACTATAATAACAGCTTCTCAACTAGATTGTTGCTGCATAACTACCTTGTAACCGTATGGGAAAGAGGCACCAAGTTACTGTTAATTAGCTGCAAGTCCGTTATAGTGAGTGTTCTGTTTCAGGTGAATATATACAGCAACTGCAGTAAAGTAAAAATCAGGTTGGTTGAATCAAGTAACAGTAGTCTTTCTGAATGCTTCATGTGAATTATATTAGCTGTGTCCTGTTCTCCCTTCCCTTGTTTCTTGAATCTTTATTCTTTCCTTGTACTCTTCTGCACTTTTCCTTTCATTTGTCTACTGTTTTAATCACTAATCAGATAACTAGTTACAAGTTACCATCATCTTGTAACAGATGATTAAAAATATGCAAACAACCATTAATAAACATTAACATTTTGAAATTTTACATTTCTAATAGATATAAATGGATGCATTTTCCTGAAAAACGATCAAAATAGAAGTGGAAAACCATAAGCAAACTGGGAAATGGAAAACAAGAAATTGTTTTCCCAACTAAACAGGGCTGTACTATTTAAAGATTGAGAGTTATGTTATGTCTTAAAAAAATATTAATATCTAGTGAGAGATATCATTTGTCTTTCAATCATAAGTTCGTGTATGTTGTATATCTCTCTTCAAGACTTTAAAACACTTGAGCTAGCGGGCAATCATATGGAGTCTAGTGAAGTGTTTCAAGGATGGAGTTGAGGCATTCTTGGTTGGTAGAAGTGTTTGTTGTTTAGAGATACATGGGAGGAACCAAATGCATCTGAATAGCTGCACGTTTGCAAATATACACGAGTCTGGAGTTAGTCGATTAGAGTATAGTGCGTCTGTTCATTGGTCTATAAGTTAACTCTTCATATAATGGATTTTTTTGTTGGCGACTGATAACTTTGAGTGTTTTTTTAAAACTAGTTCTTTATGAGTTTTCCCTTCGTTGCTAATTCTTGTCTTCTCTCTTTCATTGCACTGCATTTAATTTATTTGGTTGCGTGTGGTGATTGAATGATTTTGAGCATCTAGAGCTATAATTCTTTTGTGTATTAGGATTATAGTTTTTATTTTGTGCTTCCACATAAGAACACCTATTCACCCTCTCTTGATGTGTGTGGGTGCAGACAACACTTATTAAACTGGTTATTATGGAGCTGACTAGGAGCTTTATAAACTGTAGCTTGATGAGCAAGGGTGTCATGGCTTTTAACTTTTTCTTATCAGATGGAAATAAAGCTTTATAAATAGTGCATTATCTTTTTGTGTAATCTTTGGATGAATTTTCCCCCTCCTGATACCCTGTGTGTAGTTAATTTAATAAATCAATTAAAATTTTTTGGTAGGCTGTGGATCAGGACTTAGTGGAGAGACATTGTCTGGAAATGGGCACCATTGGATTGGTTTGGATATTTCACAAGCTATGCTCAGTATGTTTCTTGTCAATGCTTGAAATGTGTCTATCCATTTAAGAAGCTGCTTTGTATTGAACATGTGCTTTGCTAATCCAGATGTTGCATTAGAGCGGGAGATTGAAGGTGATCTTCTTCTTGGAGACATGGGTCAGGTAGTCACCTTTTGTTATTGATGTTATTGATTTTACGTTTTTGGAGTGGTTACGGTATGTAATTATGATGTAGAGCTTCTGGCTTGTATTTCTAGTTCTTTGGAATAAGGTTTTTCTTAATTTAGAAGAACAACCTGCATTCCTGGTGTTCAAATTCTTATGTTCCAAATAGAATTCCTTTTACGATAACATTAAAATTTTATTAACTAGTTATTCAAGCTTGTTTTTTCCCTTTTGGTTTCTTCTTGCAGTTGAATTCATTTAGTTTTCTTTTGCTCTTGAAATTGTGTGCCTGTTGTCTTGTAACGTCTACGTATATCTACATCTGAATGTGCAGTGAGGCCCCCCTACCTCAAAAAAAGCAAATTCATCTTTAGTCATCACTGTATTAAGCTTCTGAAATACTGAGTGACTCATACCTGGGTAAATGCAGAAGGTGGTGAACTATATTGGCCAAGTTTGTTGTCCTTTATCCACAAGTTTTTCTTTGGCTTCTTTTTGCGTAAATAAGTCAAATTTCTGTTAATCCTCCAATATCTGGAATCGAAGCTGGGAATTCGTGGATTCACTTCCAGTTGGGATTCTGAGAATCCCGTTGAGTTGGAAGAATCGCATGTTTGGTATGCCGTGGCAATTGGTTGAATAAATTCCTTGGATTTGAAAATCTTACTATTACTGATTCCTTTGGGGAAGAAATCTATCCAATTCCACATCCACTATGGGATTTTCAAATTGTCACTTTCGAGGCATTTCACGAGCATGGGTATACAAAAAGTCCACAGATTTGGCGTGGCCAAATATATGGATTGGTTAATTCCCATGAATATGCCAATCCCCCGCTTGGAATATCCATACCAAATGGTACTTCATTTTCCTTCTAATGTTTTGATATGGGTATTTTTTATTTTTTATTTTACATTGACATTCAAAAATGATAAATGAGTAGCAACTTTAGGCGGACATTGAATATTTATATTTTCCTACCAGTGTCAGATTAGGATTTGCCTGTATTTGTAGGAATTGAATGAAAATAGATTGAAGCCTTGGCTTCCTTTCTATGCTAAGGGCTCGCCTCCTGTATCTTAAAGCAACCCATAGGGACCCCCTTACAGTGCTTGTTTCGTAATGTTCTTCCTTCTAGCTCGCAGAAGCCTCACTAGAGTGTAAAGTTGTTGCTAGTAGCATTTTAACTTAATTTTTGTTGTTTTTAGTTTTTTTTTTTTCATTTTTGGGGTTTTACTAAATTGAGGGGACTGCTACGCTCGCCTGAGTAGTATTTTTTTGGTAATTAACTTGCCTGCATAGCAGCCCGTTATTTTCACTTCACATACATTAGATCTACAAAGATCTAGCTGGTGAAGTTTAATATTTAAAAGAATATAGTATAAATTTTGTTTAAATATTAAAATGTCTAAATACTCATGCTATAAAATAATAATAATAAACTTGTTACATAATTTTTAGATTTTTTTATTGAGCTTAAATTTCACATATTAGATTAAGATCTAATAGATGAGAGATGAGAAAAATGGGCCGCTTTTCACACCTTTACTAATCTGTCTTAGCTTAGGAAATTAAGTTCCTGACATTTCCGGGGTTATTTTGTCAATTTTTATTTCATATAATATATTTGAAAATTATAGGTTTATGCTAGATGGTCCTGCAATGTCCACTTCATTACAAACCAGTTGCCACAAGTACATTCAATAAACTGATTAAATAAACTGATTAATGATTAATTTGGCTAAAAACTCAGTCTAACTAAAAAATGAAAGATTAAGGAGCACATGAATAAATTTTCTGGAAAAAGTAGTGAATAAATTTGTAAATTTTATAAAAGTTTTATAAATTTTTTTAATTTATTACTTTTTCATTATGCTACCTAAGGTTCTTACCGACAAAAAAGACCGAGACTCTAATGTTTCAGAATATGACACATCTTGGAAATGTCAGGATTCAGATGCAACAAACCAGTAGTTAATTAGGAAAAATATACATGAACAGGTCTGGGACGGACTATGTTCTCAGTTCTGACATTTTGGGTTTGGTCAAGCGTCTTTATTTTTCCCGCTGAATTCTTTTTTTTTTCCTGAACTTCCAATGATGGTTGTTTACTGGATTGTTGGATCTTACCCTAATTTGCATATGCAGTAATATTTTTTAACTGACGTTGATGTGCTTATGTCATCATATGTTGATATATGCATTTTGATTTTATTAATTTGCTAAATATCTTCATGTTGCTTTATTGCCTTTTCCCATTTTTTTGGGTGAATCTTTGGGTTTGCCCCTCACGCTTTAGATAGTCAACTGTAATAGATGTTCCGTGTTCGTCCAATTTTATTGCAACTTATCGTAGCCTTATGGATATTGTGTTTTTAGGTTACTGCAATAGATAGGGTTGTTAACTGTTCCCTGATGAATGATGATACACCTATTGAGTTCAATTTAGTCAGCAAATGATAAGTAGCTTAAGTTATTCGACATTTGAAGATCCTTAACCATTTTTTGACTATTCTGTAGGGATTAGGATTTCGTCCTGGAGTTATTGATGGTGCAATCAGTATTTCTGCTGTTCAGGTTTGCTGTATTCTTTTATTGTATTATGCTCTTTTTCCTTAATAATCTAAGCTATGTGGATGTTATGATGATTACAAATTTGTTTCCTGAAAAGTTTTTCCATCTCATCAAAGGTTAGCCTTGAGCCAGTAAGCTGTGGTACATATGCCTCAGATCTGATTATCTTGAAGCGGGAATAAACCAGATCCTGATTGTGTATTGAATTTCTGAGAATTTGTGTTAATGAAAATGATAGCCTCATATATGAGGTCAATAAAATGACATTCTGATGCTGTGGCAGTCTGAAAATTCCATTGGATTAGTGAAGCTCAATGGAAATGCCAAGAAGTCTATTCTTGCTTCTGGTGGCAAAGGTGGTCATGGCAGTGGCATTCCACTAGACTGGTTTGAGATGGTGGTTGGATCTCTTAAGCTTATAGGAACCATTTTTCTTTCATATCTTTGTTTTGGACAAAAGGGCATTTTAATTTTCCTAAAGTGGCAATTATCTTGGTGAGTGGTCGACAAATTTGGAAAGTAGATGAAGGGAGATGTCATATGATGAAGGAGATGGCAAACTAGAATAAATTTAGGGAGTGGCGACAAAACAGATGGGATTTGGGGAAAAGAGCTGGGAAATCAGGGAAGCAGGGAAAAAAAGTGAGGGAACAGCAAAGAGACTGGGAAGAGAGAAAATATCAATGGTACTCAGATCTCATTCCTTGATGATGAAGTACATACTCTAGGTGGCTTATATAAACATTAGCACACTGAGCTGAATTTTTTCCAAGATACCAACATATGCTAAAATCTTCTGTAATTTTCAAGTAAATATTAAAATCACCAAAAGTCAAAAATGCAGAAAACATAAAAGAAACAAAGTTGAAATTCTATGATTTTAAAATTAATGATTATGCTGACTATCAGGGGTTTGACATTTAAAGATTTTGGCTTGTGTTCTCGATCGTGATGTAACTCTTGTTTGTTCGATGTTGAGAATTGCATGGTAGGAAGTGCATATCTTCACTGAGTTCTCTCTCTCTCTCTCTCTCTATTTAAATTGTCATTTGGTTATGGAAATTTCCAGGTTGCATAAGAAATTTTACTTATTCTTTTTGAAACTTGCAATTGATGTTGGTTGATGATTTGATTTCACTGTTTCTTATATTTTTGCCTCTTTCTTCTGGCAGTATGTCTAGTTCACGGTTCAAGATGAAGATCTAAATTGCTCATCATGTTCTGTTTATGTACTTAATATTTATGCATCAACTAAACAAATATACATGAAAATAAAACCTTCTAGCTGGTGTAAGTCTTTGTATCAGCTTTTTCTTTTTGAGATGAGGAGTTGAGAATTAGATTGATTGATCTTGATGTCTCCATGATGCTTTTAGTTTACCTGGAGGAGCATTGGAAAGGGGGTTTGGCACTGTTCAGAAAAAAAGATGGCGGAGAAAGCATCTTCAGATCTTCATAGCCTGGAAGGTTTTGGGGAATGGAATTCAGGCTGGAGAACACATTAGATGTCATTCTACATGACCACTTACCTTTGATGACAACTGGTGTCATAAAACCAGAGTCATCAAATGACATAGGAATATAAATTTGGATACATCAGTGGCAACCTTTAAACTTAATTGACAGGCATAACAGCCTTGTTTTAGTTTTTGATTGGTATATACTGAGTGAGCCTTGCCACAAAAATGAGTCGCTCATTTGTGACTTATTGGCCACGGGTTTAAATCACGGAAATAGCCACTTTACAATGTAAGGGCTAGGCTACGGACATGTAATGTTCCTCAGACAATACAATCTAGAGCTTTGGTTTGGGCCCAGCAGTTTTGTTTGGGTTCTATTATTCTGAGTATGTTATATTGTCCTTTGGAATATGCTGTTCCTGGATGTCGGTGGTTGATTATGATTTTATGCTTTCCAAATAGTATACCCCTTTGAGGATTCATCCTTATGTGATTCTTATATTCATGCTTTGTTTGATTTAACCAAGCAGTGGTTATGCAATGCTGACAAATCCTCTCATGAGCCCCGGTTAAGATTAAAGTATGTTTCAATTCATACTTCATTGTTTCTGTAAGTTTACTTTGTAAATTCATATCTCCAATCAGCTTTAAGGACCAAGGGATACATCTATTGCAGGGCATTTTTTGGTTCATTATATAGATGTTTAGCAAGGGGAGCAAAAGCTGTACTTCAAGTGTATCCGGAAAATTTAAGTCAGCGTCAGCTGATCGTGAGCTCAGCAATGCGTGCTGGATTTGCTGGTGGCATGGTTGTAGACTTTCCGCATAGGTATGTGAAAATTCCTTGGTGTTCATTTTTGTCCTTTTCATTTTCTTTATACTTGTCCCGAGATTATTTCCACTTTGAATACTCTGGATATGATGAATTGTAGTTTCTGGATCCGCAAACCCTCGATGTACCATATGCGATTCTGTATTCAAATCCTTTTAGGCCCCATTTAGTTGCAACTTCAATTTGTAATTTGAATTGGAATTTCGGGCCTATGTTCAATATTGTTTTTGGTGTCATATGAATTAGAATTCTAATTCTAAATTTCAGTTAGTGGGAATTGGAAAGTAGTATGTGAAAGCTATATGCAATTTTTAGGGGTAAAAAATTATATTTTAAATCTAAAAATTGAATGTCATTTAGATATGATCAAATTAAACAAGGTGGAACTCATTAGATAAAATATTTATGTTTTTATGTCTGACCATGATTTTTTTGATTTCTTTTTTAAAATATTTTATAGAAGTCTTATCTTGAACTTAAAAGTTGATATTCATTAAAGAGTGTTGTCTAATAATATTTTAGAATAAGATGTATATATTGAATATTATCTGTAAGTCAGTATTCCTAGCCTGTTCTATTACTTAGGTTAAAACTCTTGTCAATGTTTGTCTATCATGCAAATAGGATCGAATAGGGTTAAACCACTCAACCATCATTTCTGTTGTAAAAGTATTGAAATAATTTCTATATTAAAAACATTGACTAAAAATTGAAAAATAAATATTTTTGTCAAGGTATGTCCTAAGAACATAAAAATATATGATCTTTGTATTATATTTTTTTTTTGAAAAATTGGTATTTACACGAGAACTTATACTTTAAAAATTTAGAATTTGTGTCGGACTGATTATTTCCTTTATTCTTATATATAGATTTAATAATTGATGATTCCTCAATTTTTTCTATTAAAATTGTAATTCTTTATATAATCCACATGACGGAATTTAAATTCTGTCCAATTCTAATTTTAAATCTAGTACAGTTTGGAATTAGACTTATAATTCCCAATTTCAATTCTAATTCCATGATTTATTTGAATCGTTATGGAAAATGAATCTTTTCTGACTACTATGTACTGGACCATGAATATGGGATAATAAATCTAGTGGTTATGTTATGAATTAGAAGTTTCATAGAAAATCGTCAACTGTGATAACAGAAGTACATAATAAATTCCTCTCTCTTTCTTTACAAGACTACAATATGTAATAATATCGCAATGAAAAGTGGATTGGTTTAACTTAATTTTTTTGAACAAAATTGTAATTCTTTATATAACCCACACAACGGAAATTAAATTATTTCCAATTCTAATTTTAAATCTAGTAGAGTTGGAATTAGATCTATCATCCCCAATTTCAATTCTAAATCCATAATTTAATTGAACCGTTATGGAAAATGAATCTTTTCTGAGTACTATGTACTGGACCATGAATATGGGATAATAAATCTAGTAACAATGTGATGAATTAGAAGTTTCATAGAAAATCGTCAACTGTGATAACAGAAAAGTACAGAATAAATTCCTCTTATTCTTTCTCTACAAAACTATAATATGTAATAATATCATAATGAAAAGTGAATTGTTATAACTTATGATATTTCACTTGTGGCTATCTGTTGAAGTCTTTTTCTCTTTGCTGGAATTCAGCAGACCAGAGAATTATTATGGTGTGTTTCTCATGGAGCTTATACAAAACTTTTCTATTTTTCTTTACATGTTGGCAAGGAACTACAGATTTCATCTTTTGTTTGGATCTGTCCATTTCTTATTAGGTACTTGTGCACATGCTGTTGCATGTTCTTTTTTGTTTTTACTTATTTGTATACTTGCTTTTCCAGGAGCATGTGAACCGGAACTAATTGACACAAACTAATAGCATTAGACCTCTCTTATATTGGATAATGATGTACATAAATCATAAATGCTTTTAGAATAGGAGTTGAAGTAGGAGTTATAAAATTCTGGAATCCATATGATGGAAGTGAAAACGCTTAGGAACACAAAGAATTCAATTACCTAGAGCACAGAGTGTTTTGGGCATAAAGTATTCTACTATCTGCCTTTTGGGTGGTGGGAGTTGTTTCATGGATGCAGCATGATGCAAATCTTTTTTTCTTTTTTCTTTTTCTTTTTTTGTTTTTAATTTTTTTTTCTTTTTTTGTTTGTTTGGAAGAGACCTTTTATGTAGGATTACTCTTTGAATTGGTATTCTAGTGGTTGAGCGATTGAATATATGAAACAGTTGATCATTTGTTAGATTTTAAAGAGTTCAACCACTAAATTTGTCTGCATCAGGCTTTTTCCTATTGCTTATTTATGAAAATTAATGTCTTGCCTCAAGCTTCATGGCAATAATTGTCTCACCAGAACCACTTTGAACTAATTATGGAGGGAGTTTCTTGGTAATCACAGGAACCATGGGGTGGTGAAGATTTTAGGTTTGAAAGGCTTGTAAGATTGGGAGGACAAAATCCCATGGTGTGTTGATGAAGAAAGGTGTCTATGGAGATGGATAAATCCACCAAAGGTGCTACGCAGTTGGCAACATTTGTTCCTAGGGTGTGTGAGGGTAGTAATGGCTTGTTTGTTGTAAAAAGGGTTATGTTTGTTGAAAGTAACATTTTGGTAGAGAATCAATTATGACCATTGTAGAAATTAAGAATAGTGCTCTTTTTACAACGGAAGTTATAATTTGGGTTGATAGGAATGGCAGTCCAAGTGATTGAATTAAGTACGATTTGATTTTTTTTATAAATTTGCTGTTCTCCTTTGTTGAGCCACTTGCTGGAATAGTATTGTTGAAATGGTGGTTGTCTTTTCTAATAGAACTTATAAAACCTGGAGCAGGGTTGTGTGGATGGGGTTGTTTTTTACTTCTGCAAGTTTGTAGTGATGAGCCTTTTAAGGAATTCGATAGAGATCGGATGTCATTGGCATATCTTCGAAAACAACTGATAGAAGAAAATACAAATTAGATCTTTTCTCCGTAACTAATTGAGCTTCACTACACGTTTCCACTGGTATTTTTTAACGTTTTAAGCTAGAACTTCTCAAAAACACTCAAAAAATGTTATTAGAAAAGTTACAAAATGTAGCTTCTCCCAAAAGCCCTCTTTGAAAGTAAGATGACTGATGGTGCTATACACATCATGACCATTTCAGGCAGGCAATAGATGTCTCCCCTGTGGTTGGCAACATGGTAAGTGGTGTTCAGGATAACTTCAGTGATCCCCTGATCTTGCTTGGAAAGATCATCATCAATGATTAAAGTGTGTCGTTCTATAATGGGAGGCTCTTGCATGTAGTGAAGATAGGGAAAGGATGAGTGGGAACATGCACTCTCTGGTGTGCTTCTCCCCAACAAGGATCTTTCAGACTGGTTAAGTAAAGGCAGCGTGGCCAGTGGAATCCATGGAGGGATCAAGTTACAAGGAAATTACTTGTGGAAAAATTAATCAAGGTACTTAAGAAGAGGATTGTAGAATGATACTGGGCTAAGGTTTCCAAACAATTGGGCTTAGAAATTTGGAGGAAGTAAAAGTCTCAGTCACTTGTGTTAAGAAGGCAAATTGTTGATGGGTTGGGTTCCATAGTGAGTCGTGGATTGGAATTGAAGAAGAGCATGATCATGCCTTTTTTTGAAGGGTTGGGGTCAAGTAAGTGCTATGTATTAAAGATATTCATCCAAGTAAGGGAACATCAGACAGAATTTTATCTGGCATACCTGGGATGCAACTGAAAGTCTATGAGATTTAAAAAAGAAAGCTTACGTCTAAGCAATGCTGCACCAAAGAAACTCCTGCAAATCAAAAAGTCAAGCATGACAATGTTAAATAGAAAGAAGACAGTACAACCAAAGAAATCATTTTTGCTTTACTCTTCAATATTTCCTTGATGTTAAAAAAGAAAGCCTACATCTAGCACCTTACTTAAGCATCCTTCTCCTCAGCTTCCCCCTTCTCTACTTTATTTTGATTTGCAGAGAGTCTAGCTAATATCTCCTTTCGTCTAGACAATAAGATCAACAAACCTCAAGCCCTATGAATATTTTTCACCATTCTACTCGATGTACTGCAACATCTTTAAGAGTAGCAATAATAGAATTGGACTTCATAAGATGATTTCTCGATTGTAGAATCAACTAGTTCCTTTCATTTATCTTCTTAGCAAAGGACACTGATATGGGGGCAGTAGTATCAGCCATTGATTATAGAAATAGAAGTCCCTTTTGTTCTTTTTGAGTTTTCTATTCCTTTGTTAGAGAGCTAAGTATTTTTTCCAATTGAAGTATAAACTCAGTATTTGTCTTTCAATTTCATTTTCTTGAGAGTTCATTTATGTGTTTGTGGGAGAGTACTTAAGTGCAAGCTCATATTATTTTTATGACTTTATTTTACATTCTTCTTCTACATTTCTTTATTTTCGTCCAGCCCAACCCACCCACCTCCTTGTGCATTTGGGCTGTGTTTTGTATCTAAACCATTTTGGACGTCATTATTTTATTTTATATTTTATAGGTGCAACTTCAAGAGGATAACATTATGTTTATTTTATTTTTTAGTAAGACTACAAATTCCTATATAAGCATAAACTTAGTCTTTGTCTTTTAGTTTCCTTTGCTCGAAAGTTGATTTATGTGATTGAGTGCAATTTCAAATTATTTTCTATGATATTATTATATGTTTTAATTTGTCGACTCCTTTTTTTAACTCAAACCTTAAACCAGCCACCTCCTTGCGATTTATTTGGGATATATATCGAGTATGCAAACCATTTTAGATGCCATTCTCTCATTTGATATTCAGTGGATGCAAATTCAAGAGGATATAATTATTCCTTATCTTTTTAGCATGACTCTACTTTTCATCGTAAAATTCTTATCTCATTTTAACCTATTTGCATTATTTTTGTGTGACATAGATCTCTCCATTTTGTTGAATTATAGATTCGAGGTAATGAAACTATTATTTTTAGGGATATCGTGCTGGTTAGTTTGTTAAGAATTGGTAAGATAACACTTCCAGTATTCCAATTTTGCTTCTAATTATGTAAAGTTTTTTAGATCCTAGAGCTCGTGGAGTTAACTTTGCTTTCATTCCTATTCTAGTTTCTTCTGCCTAGATAATATCATCTACAAATAGCATACAAGGAACCTTGTCTTGAATATGTCTTATAAGTTCTTCAATAACTATGATGAATAGACAAGGACTAAAAATGGACCTTTGATGTATCCCAATGATAGTAGGGAAATCCTTGTTGTTTTCTCCTACGGTTCTAACTCTTCTCATAACCACTTGATATGCATTTCAATAACATTTGTATATGTTATACTAGCCCATTTGTTTTCCAGCACTTAAAATAAGACTTCCCTGGGCAACTTATCATAGAGCTTCACAAATGAATGAAAACCATTTGCAATTCTTTTTTATTTCTCTAAAGTTCGTCATTAACCTTCTCAACATATGTATAACTTTAGTGGCTGAGTGCCTTGGCATAAAGCCAAATTGATTGTCTGACATGTCCTTTCTTGTGTTAGTCTTTGATCATTTACTCTTTCCCAACGTTTTCTAATTTTGAGTTGTATGTTTTTTCACCTATATCCTTATTTACAGATGATTCTTCATACCCAGCCTCTTCTCTTTGGTGTTGGCGTTTCTGCCTAGGACTTGCATTAGGGTTACCACAGGAATATGATATTTTCCATTCCTTGGCACAAAAAAATAAAATATAAAATCCTGAAATATGATATGGATTATTTGGGGATCAAGATACGGTGACTTCTTGATGATTGGTAGGTTATGGATTCTAGCATTGTTTCAGGTGCAGGTATGGAGTGCATTGGTGTTCAATTGGGTTACTGGAAACCATAATGTGTTGGGTGAGGGCAGTGGTTCGATCCGGATTTCGGAAGACTGGAAACCATAATCTGTTGGTGTTCAAGATACGGTGACTTCTTGATGATTGGTAGGTTTTGGATTCTAGCATTGTTTCCGGTGCAGGTATGGAGTGCATTGGTGTTCAATTGGGTTACTGGAAACCATAATGTGTTGGGTGAGAGCAGTGGTTACAGCCGGATTGCGGAAGATTGAATTTTGGTTGGATGTTATTGCTTCAGTTAACTACTATGTGCTTTTGTGTTTTTACTTAAGGCATCCGCGATCTGGTTGGTCTATGAGGGTTGTCTTTTGTTATGTGCCAGCAATACTGGTCTAGAAGTTAAAGGTTCACGGCCCCCTGGCTTCAAGTTCCACAGTGTTAACTGTACTTTCAAGTTCTGCAGAGTGGTGGCAGGAACAAAATGAGGTGGCTCCAGTTGTCGAGAGGTTACTTGTAAAGTCATGCAGTACACATCAAGTTGTCTTGAAACCTGAGATGTTTCCCACTATATTGTCTTTCTTTAATGTACCCGTTTCTTCCAACATCTTCACAATTCTGACTTAGATTAAAGGTTCCAATCATTGAAATAACCTATTTAAAATGCATGGGTTAGGCTGCTTAGATTTACCCTTTCGAGATTCCACAATGGGGAAAACTCAAGCATACTGTTCCATGTGCCATTAACGCTATTTGAGGTTGATCCCAATCCCAATTGGGTCTTCACTAATAAGAAGGAAAGGTTTTAGAAAAAACCTTTTCTAAGCAAGATGGGTTTAGCTTTTGGGGGGCATTGAACTGGTCATTAGCCTGAGAGTGCATTACCGACCTATCCCTGATTTCTCAAACCTGTAATGAAACTATTTAGATTGTAGAGTATATTGCTGAAGTACCCACAAAATACAAAAAATTAAAATTGTAGTAATTTTTAGAATCAAAGTCAAATATTGGTATACCCCAGACATGGTTTGTCTGCAGCCTAAACCACTGATCTCTATCATCTATATTTGTCAGGTTTGCTTCTCAAATGGTTGCTTTTATGCTGCTTCAGCAACATCCTGCTTCTATTGGTGGTTCGGTTTTGTAAAAGCATCATCTTGTACTGTTGTAGAGCTCCTTGTTCTTTCAAAATTCTAAAACCGATTAGCAAATGCCTTTCCAGGGGTGTGTGGTGTTGCAAATTACTGCAAATGGAGTATTTGCTTCCTATGTTCTATCAAATCCTTTCTTACCATTTGCTTGTAGAAATAAATGACCATAGATTTTCCCCCCTGTTTTTCATTTATGTGGACAATTGGGTGTTTGATTGTGGCTGTGGCAACTGTCGTTTGTCATGTTCCAAGGGAAATCTTCCTAGCTAATTGTAAGTGACGCTGTCTGTTGATCAAGTTGATTTTTCTTTTGCATTAGCCTTATTGCGATTGTTATGTTTCTCCACTGGGTCTGTTCTGATACAATGCAGGATATGCCTGCATTCATCTTACCCTTACAGGCCCCATGATTTGAAGCCTCATGGATTGTCTGTCCTTTGGTTGTGTAGAAGTTTTATTGCATTCTAACCTGAAAATAATGGGCATCTGGCAGTTCTAAATCGAGGAAAGAGTACGTTGTTCTCACTTGTGGTCCACCATCCTTAAGTGCTGCTGCTCTTCCGAAAGCTAAAGGTGAAGGAGAGAGTTGCTCTGATGATGACAGCAGTGGAGACGAGGAAGCTCAGGTGGTGAGTTCTCTGAAAGTTAAAAGTACTTTAGAAGTTTTTGCTATTTTTCATTTTTCTTTGAGTATGCTTGAATATACAATATTTACATTATGTAGCCGAGATGCTTGGAGCTACACACTTTTATTCTTGTTGCATATAAACTAAGGAAAAACTAAGCTTTGGATTAACATCACTTTATGGAAGACAGTCAACTCTAATCTACTTTTATTATCTTGGTATATTAATTTCTCTGGAGTTTCTTCTCAGCTTTGAAGAATTTTCAATTTCTGTGTTTCCATATGGCGAAAATAGTAATGCAAAAAAAAAAAGAAAAAGAAAAAGAGTAGTTGCTAGCGTAGTGTTCTTGATTAAATCACACTTTGACCTGTCTTTACCTGTTTTTTTGAGCTGTGAGATGAGACCATATCAAGCCATTTAGTGATATTACTTCTGAGTCTAATCCTTCACGGTACGTTTGGTTGGTGGAATAGAATAATGTGGGAATAGAATAGTTATTCCAGGGGATAGAATAGGGTGGGAATAGATTTGGGAATTGTAATTCCTGTGTTTGGTTGTGGAAATGGAATAAGTTGGGAATTAATATTCTTTTGTTTGGTTTGTAGAATAATATGAGGAATAAGATGAGAATTTATGAAAATGACTCTTTTACCCTTATATATATATATATACATTAATTTAAATTATTATTGTGTAATAGTTATTTTTATCATATAAAATATATATTTAATAAATATTTAAATGATTATACATACAAAATATAATTATATATTACATAATATATTTTTTAAATAATTATATATTTTATGATTATAGATATTTTTAGCATATA
>JAOVVI020001782.1:4412-23033 GCA_028571085.2 Nepenthes alata
AGACAGATTCAGACTCAGTGACCTCGATCTCCTCCTCCTCTCTCTTCCTCTTCCTTCTATCCCTCTTCCTCTCCCTCTCTGGAATTGTCTGGAATCCGAAAAAAATCACGCACGATCATTTTTTATAAAATGTCGGGCGCTTGAGCGCTAACTAGGCGGCGCCTCGAACGTCAACCGAGCGTGCAGCAAGTGACCGGTTCTCCTTTTTACGCTCCGGCTGTGATGTCCCACATCGGATACGGAGGGGAACAAAGCGTGCATTATAAGGGTGTGGATACTTCTCCCTTTAGACGCATTTTGGGGGCTGTTGGCCTGCCAGGAACAAAATCGTGCGGGTTGGGCTCAAATCGGACAATATCTAAAGGGGGTGCCTAGGGACGTTACACCGGCCATGCTCGAGCGCTGCTTGAGTGGGCGGTTTTGGGTTTTCTGCCTGGTGCTCCGCCCTTTTCGATTCCGATTCAAATTTTTCTCACATTTGAGCCTAATTTTTTATTGTTATTATTTTAATTATCTCATAATTATGGTATTTTGGAACCGAAATCTCACAACTCTCTCCTACTTAAAAAAATTTCATCCTCGAAATTTAACGAACACTGAAAGCTAATTCAATTTTACATACCTCAAAAAAGATGAGGATACTTTTTTCGGATTTTATCCTCTCTTTCCCACGTCGCCTCCTCACAGGAATAATTCTTCTATAAAATCTTTACAAGAGGTATCGTCTTTGTGTGCAGAATCTCATCCCTACGATCCAAAATCTCCACCGGCTCCTCTGCATAAGATAAGTCCTTGTCGATAGCCAATGAACCATAATCGATCACATGGGATGGATCATACACGTATTTCCCCAACATAGAAACATAGAAGACGTTATGCACTTCGGCCAAGCTCGGTGGTAGCGCCAAATGGTAGGCCACTTCACCAACTCTCTTGAGGATTTCGAAGGGTCCAATAAATCTTGGTTTCAGTTTTCCCTTGACTCCAAATCGGGAAACTCCCTTCCAGGGTGATACCTTGAGGAAGACAAAATCACCGCCCTCAAATTTGAGCTCGGTTCTTGTTCGATCAGCATAACTTTTCTAGCTGCTCTGGGCAATTTTTAATTTCTCAAAAACCACAGCAATCTTTTCTGATGTTTCACGAACCACATTAGGTTCCAGCAAACGCCTGTCTCCTGACTCTTCTCAGTGAATGGGTGATCGGTACTTCTTACCATAAAGTGCCTCGAAGGGAGTCATTCTGATGCTCGCTTGATTGCTGTTGTTGTAAGCGAATTCGGCTAGCGCCAAGTGATCATCCCAATTCCCTTTTAATTCCAATACCGAAGCTCGTAGAATATCCTCTAATATCTGAATCGTCCGCTCAGATTGGCTATCGGTCTGTGGATGATGGGTTGTGCTGAATTTTAGATTCGTCCCTAATTCACATTGTAAGCTTTTCCAAAATTTAGAGACGAACCGTGGATCACGATCTAACACTATCGATGCCGGCACGCCGTGAAGTCTAAGAATCTCGTTGATGTAGAGTTGTGTCAGGCGATGACGGGAGTACATGGTCCGGATGGCAATGAAATGAGCAGATTTTATCAATTGATCCACGATGACCCAGATTGCATCGTGGTTTCTCGGAGTCCTCGGTAATCCGGACACAAAATCCATCGAAATCTCCTCACTTCAACTGGGAATGGGTAATGGTTGTAATAATCCGGAAGACATCTTTCTCTCAGCCTTCAGCTGCTGACAGATAAGATAACGGCCGATGAAGGCTACAATCTCTCTCCACATGTTTCTCCCCCAGAATACTTTCCTTAGATCCTGGTATATCTTGTTTACTCCGGGGTGGATTGTGTACCTAGTTCAATGAGCCACCTTCAAGATTTATTCTTTCAAATCTACCTCGTTAGGCACACATAGTCGATCTCAGAATCTCAAAATTCTATCCGCACACACATTAAAATCAACACGGGAATCCTTACCAAGATCACCGGCAATGTCCATCAGGAATAGATCTCTCACTTGCCCTTCCTTGATCCTTTGGAGGATCTCGGGCAGCACCTGTAAGAAGGATAAAATCATCCGATTTCCTTTCACATAGCGTTGAATGTCACAAAATATCAAGCAGTTTAGCATCTCCATCTGCTTAACTTGTAATCTCGCTATGAAACTGGTTCGACGGCTCAAGGCATCCACGACCACATTCGTCTTTCCGGGTTGGTAGTAGATCTCACAATCATAATATTTAGGAAACTCGATCCACCTTCGTTGTCTCATATTCAACTCTTTTTGCAAGAACAAGTACTTGATACTTTTGTGAACGGAATACACAAGAAAATTCTCGCCATACAAGTAATGTCTCCAAATTTTCAGCGCGAAGACCACAACAGCCAACTCCAAATCGTGGGTCGGGAAGTTCTTTTCATGTTCTTTCAACTGCCGAGACCCGTAGGCTACCACATTCCCCTTTAGCCTTAATACACAACCGAGGCCAAACTTGGTGGCGTCATAATATACCTCGAAACCTCCCGAGCTATCAGGAATAGTCAAAACCGGTGCTGAAGTTAAGCAATCCTTTAACTTATGGAAACTTTGGTCACACTCATCGGTCCATTCGAAACTAGTTTCCTTCCTCGTCAAACGAGTAAGGGGTAAGGCGATTCGGGAAAAGTTTTCCACAAAGCGATGATAATACCCGGCCATCCCCAAAAAACTACGAACCTCTGTCACAGTTGTGGGTCGACTCCAACTAACCACTGCCTGAACTTTTGTCGGGTCCATCGAGACAACACCATCAAAAATGACGTGTCCCAAAAACACTACTTTGTCGAGCCAGAATTCACATTTCTTCAACTTAGCGAACAATTTATGCTCCCGAAGAGTCTGAAACACAATACTCAGATGCTCCTTGTGCTCGGCTCGTTCCTTGGAATAAATTAGAATGTCTTCGATGAAGACCACAATAAATTTGTCTAAATACGGCTGCAAGACCCGATTCATTAGATTCATAAATACGGCCGGTGTATTAGTTAATCCGAATGTTTCACAAGAAATTCATAATGTCCATACCTCGTCCGGAAGGCCGTCTTTGCCACATCCTCCTACTTGATACAGAGCTGATGATACCCAGATTGGAGGTCGATCTTAGATAACACACCGGCTCCCTGTAACTGGTCAAAAAGATCATCGATTCGTGGCAATGGATACTTATTTTTTATCGTGTTTTTGTTCAACTCACGATAATCTATGCATAGCCTCAAAGTCCCGTCTTTCTTTTTCATGAATAGGATCGGAGCACCCCATAAAGAAACATTGGGTCGAATGAAACCCAAGTCTAGAAGGTCCTGGGGTTGCTGTTTCAATTCTTTTAGCTTAGCATGAGCCATACGATATGGGGCCTTTCACATAGGCACGGATCTCGGTGCAAGATTAATCCCAAATTCAATTTCTCGGTGAGGAGGAAGAGTAGTCAGTTTATCAAGAAACACATCCTCAAACTCACATACTATCGGAATTTCCTTGATTGATAATTCATGGCCTTCCTCCACACTAACATAAGCTAAGTAGGCTTCACATCCTCCTTTCAACAGGTGACGAGCTTGCAAAGTTGAAATGAAGCTGGATGATTTTATCCGTCGGATCCTCTGGATGTGAAAGGGCTCACATCCCGGAATTGCAAAATCAACCCTCTTGTGGAAAAGCTCAATAGTTGCATGGTTTCGGGACAATCAATCCATACCCAAAATAATATCGAAACCATGCATGTCAAAGAGGATCAAATCAACATTCAAAGGCAATGCATTCACTTCAATAACACACCCCGTGTAAGAAACATCAGTGATGATAGAAGATCCCATGGGTGTGGATGCCGCCAAAGAGTAGTCGAGGGCCACGGGCGAGCTTGAAATTTGGCGAGCAATTCGGGGAGAGATAAAAGAGTGGGTGGATCCGGAATCAAATAATACTAAACAAGAAATACCACAAATAAAGAGGATACCTCCCACCACGTCGTCTGATGGTTTGACCTCACTTGCTGATACTGCATAAGTTTTTCCTTGTACGATAGGCTTTGGTGCACGAATCTTTGGTGGTTGAGGGCATTCTTTGGCTTTATGTCCTACTTGACCACGATTGAAATAGCCACCAGTCAATTTGAGACAAGGTCTACTCCCATGCATCTTCCCACAATGTTTGCATGAACCCACTGAAGCTTGTGAGGATAATGAAATCTGGCCACTCTTCTGCTTGGAAAGTGGCTGTTTTGACTTTTTGAACGGTCTCCCCGAGCTAGCTCCAGAACCTGTACTGATCCAGCTCTTACCCGACGACTTGTTCTTGAAGAATTCTTCTTTTGCAAGCTCTTGTTCGTATATTAGAGCCCGATCCAACACATTAGCATAAGTCGTCAGTTTGAAAGTCGTCAATTGATTGCGGATATCATCCCGCAAGCCTAGAAGAAACTTCCTTGCCTTTTCCTCCTCATCATTCACCACGTATGACGTAAACCGTGATAATTCAGTGAACTTCGCATCGTATTCGGCCACGGTTCGATTTCCCTATCTCAGCCGAATGAACTCTTCTTCTTTTTGAACTCGGAGGCTGGAGGGAAAATACTTTTCCATAAACGCCTTTTCGAACATCTGCCAGGTAATCTGATCCTCTGGCACTTCGAGAGCTCTTTTCTTCATTTGCCACCAGTGATGGGCTTCGCCCTCTAGCCTGTAAGATGCAAATAAGACCCGATCTTCCTCAGGACACCGGATCACTAGGAACACCTTTTTTATTCTTTCTAGCCATGTGTCCGCTTTGATGAGGTTTGGCTCTCCTAGAAACTTCGGTACACGCTCCTGGACGAAGCGGTCATAAGCAGATGGTCCAGGATTTCCAGGGGCTTGGACGGGAGCCGGAGCAGGGATGGGAGCAAGATTCTACTGCTCCAAATTCTCAAAAACAGTGGTCATACGGTCCAATAAATTTAGATATATAGCCTCTCGGTCCTAAGGCTGACCATCGTCTTGTGAACTTCTGCGTCTTGGTGGCATCTTTAAAGATAAATGCTAAAATAGAACAATTATGAATTAGTTGAAGGTCGAGCTCTAATCGTTACATATTATTATCTACACAATTTAACTAAACTACCATTCTAACCTAATTCCCATCTAAAGGATCTTCTATCCCAATGTTCACCTCTTCAGTTTTAGCCTACACTGTCCTAGGCTTCCGCATGGGATCAGATAAATCATATGGCATCCATTTCTCTGATACCAATTGAGACGGATTAGGTTATTTTTATTAAATAACCTTCGTCAATTAACGCATAATCAAAGCATATAAATAATAATATAAAATTTCTGTACAAAATTGGATAGAGTTCTGTTTGTAAATCAGACATTTGCCAAAATACAAGCACCTGTTTAAAACCCTGCACCACAATCCATATACATAACTACGCAATTCCACAGGATCACATAGCCATTCAGCTCAATAGGTGGCACCGGTGTCATAACTTAGGTACAATGCCGGCTCAAAAAGGATGCCAACTAAAAATCCCCAAACTTGACCACAATTAAAGCCCTGGGGAAGCATAACAACCATAATACAGAATAAAGACATCCCATCTATCCATCCACAAGTACGTACATGACATAATATACATTCAAAGTTTTCAAAATAAATACAATTCCCTATTTCATACATAATCAGGCTAAATCCTAATGCTCTGCACTAGTAATCAAGCCGTCTATCTCGTCCCTACAGCTACTCGGTCTCGTCAGGTATCAAAGCATTCTCATCTGAAAAGAAAGATAGCAAGGGTGAGCTAAAAAGTCCAGCAGGTGTAAACATATATCACTATCAGACAATAAATAACGACGGAAATGATAATAGGATGGGGGTGACATGTAATTATAGACGCAAAGGGGAGCATGAGGGGAAAAGAATTATTAGAAATGCAAATAGTCATTTAACATATTTTAGGACATTTATTAATCACTTTAGCCTTTGCGGACCAGGGCCAATAGGTCGTGCTAACTAACGATGCGAGAGGACGAGAAAAGGATCATGATACTCCACATGATCTAAGACCGTGAGGACTTATTCTTAGACCCAGCCGAGGGTCATCTACATACCAATGCCTGTAGACGGGCCGAGAACGATAACGCGTCATTTTTTCTGGGGTACCAGGGCAGTCCTCGTCATTCCACAATAGTATCCTAAAGTGTGCCAGGGACATCACCCATTCCCACCAGCGGCATGAATACATGGCCAAATTATTTCTTGGGTTTCCATCGTGATGGACATGGCAAACCAGAGAATACTATCCATAAAGTCATGGTCCTTGTTTCAGGATTCCTTAATATTTAAGGGAAAATCCATCATTTTTCATTCACATTCTCCAGTTAGGAGATCACATTCCATCACATATCTCCATACGGGAGATCAAATCCATCATACCATCCTTCATGGATCTCCCTCCATTCACTTGTACAATTCATATCTTTCTTTTGGATTTAAGTCTTTTAAAAATATATTTCTTGTACTTGGGCACTAAATACATGAGGAGAGCAAAAATTTCTTACCTCAACATGTTATTTCACCTTGGAGGTCCTCTAGAGCACAATTCTTAACAATTGGAGCATAACTTCTTATCTTCAGGATTTACAATTTAGCATGAACATATATAAACAAAAATTTCTTAACGAATAATTGGTGGTAAAGCATGCAAATTTACATGTTCACATCAGGTGAACAGTGTCAGACCACATTTAGAGTGTCCGGGCGTTGCGTACAGGTCGATACTTGCGTAATCGGACACCCAACCGATATACATACACATTTGGGACGTGGTAGTTTATATTTTGAGGTCAATTTAATCAAACATGGAGGGGAAAATGAGTAGCCCAAATTGGGTCGTAGGTTAGGGTTTGGAAATACCAAATTGAACGAATCAGTACACAATTCAGACAATAAACTATATATTTCTTGATCATTTAATGTGGGTTACATATTTTTGTAATTTGGGCGGGTATCGAGATGAAAATACCCGATGAAAAATAAGAAACAATCGAAAGAGAACGATGAGTATGAGAACACTTGCCTCGACGCGTACCATCACTTCTATAACTAGCTCTCGGACGGATTCAGATTTTGCGACCTCGATCTCCTCCTCCTCTCTCTTCCTCTTCCTTCTCCCCCTCTTCCTCTCCCTGTTTGGAATTGTCTGGAATCCGAAAAAATTGCACACTGTAATTTTTTATAAACGGTCGAGCGCCTGAGCGCGAACTGGGCGGTGCTTCGAGCCCCCGATTTTGTTTTTTGCACTCCAGCCACGCTCGAACGCTGCTCGAGCGAGCGGTTCTGGCTTTTCCGCCTGGTGCTCCACCCTTTTCGTTTCCAATTCAAATTTTTACCACATTTGAGCCTAATTTTTAATTGTTATTATTTTAATTATCTCATAATTATGGTATTTTGGAACCGAAACCTCACAACTCTCCCCTACTTATAAAAATTTTGTCATCAAAATTTAACGAACACTGAAAGCTAATTAAATTTTACATACCTCGAAAAAGATGAGGATACTTTTTTTGAATTTCATCCTCTCTTTCCCATCTTGCCTTCTCGTAGGAATGATTCATCCATAAAATCTTTACAAGAGGTATCGTCTTTGTGCGCAAAATCTGATTCCTATGATCCAAAATCTCCATCGGCTCCTCTACATAAGATAAGTCACTGTCGATAGCCAAGGAACCGTAATCGATCACATGGGATGGATGATACAAATTCTGCGGCTTTGGCATGCTCATATCCGTTGGAGGAATCACATTATGAGGAGGCACCTTCTACATGGGGTGCTCCCGTAAAGATTGAGGGTTACGCCTCTCTGGCCTTCCTCTTAGACCTAAGGACCCAAGCAACCTTCAAGTTGTTGTGGGACTCTACTACTCAAGGCAACTTGCATCCTCGGGTCTTCATGATAGATTGCTTGTTTTGTGTGGTTCGTTTTCCCCTTGCCATTTTTCTTTGACATCGCGGTCTTGGAGGCCTTAGAGGGTGCCCCATTCTTCCGCTCGTCCATTCTCGAATAGAGCATCTGGATGGCCTTGGTGATTTCATCCATTCTCACGGCCAGCACTCGGATATAAGGGTCAGAATGTTCCTCTATCCTGACGCCCCGCAGTACGGCCATTGCCATAGGACGCGGCCTCCCTGACCGAGGCACTGGTCTATGCTCTGGTGTTCACCATTTTTCAGTTTTTTTGAAGGTGTTAACTTGACTTTTAGTCATTTCCTACAGATAGCGCCAATATTGCATCCTCGGATCCTGGCTTTGGCACGTGCGAGGACCTAAATGTAGAGCAACACAAATACTAAGTTTGTAAGTAGAAGGGAAAGAAAAAGAGACAGTAACACGTGGCTTTTTTATGTATAAAATCCTCCTTTAAATGAAAGGGAAAACCATAGGACTTTGAATCCGAGAAGGATTCAACTATTCAAGTATCTGAGTACAAAGGAGGAGAATAGAGTACACGGTGAATTCCAAAGATCACTCTTACAAACAAAAGTGTTTTCTCATTTGGAAGTGTAAGTGTCTTGCTTTTTCTCTCTTTGCGGGCGCGAATATAAGTGAAGCAAATTCAAGGGTGCTCTGTTAGGTATACAATGAAGGCTTATATAGTAGGTGGAACCTCTCCATGTGGGGTAGCCACATGGAGGTGGCGTGTGCAGGGAAGCCTACTACCAACTCTGCAAATCCCTTTTGCTATGTCAGAAAGGTTGCGTCTATGCGGGCCAGCTCTGTGAGATGTCATTTCTACAGTGATTATGCCTGCTCTGCTGGCCATCATTCCCTATAGAGATTGCGTGTTGTAGGGAGTACGCGTGCCTTAGCGAACGTCATCTTTCTGAGTTGACGTTCTCGATTGTCCTGAGCTTTTTTTCTACGCTCGTACTGTTGGAGGCTTTTCAGAGTTCGCGTCCTTAATGAAGGTTTTGGCCTTTATCGAGTCCGTGGATCTTTAGCGCCAAATATCCTCATCTTCATCGAGGTTTTTTGTCTTTGTCACGTCCGTGGACGTTTGTTGACAAATGCCCCTGGGCTTCAACTGAGGATTTGTGCAATGTTGAGTCTTTGGGCTCTTAAGGCCATGTCCTCTGTGCCATGCCCTCGAGCATCCAAAACTAAGTTATCCTCTCGAACCTTTTCAGCTTCTCTGGGCTTCTTGAGTCGTGAATCCAAGTCCTCGGGCTTCTTTGGTTAATTTAGCCTCTTGAGCCAAATTAGCCTTTGGGCCTCTTGGGACGCAGGCCCAATTCTAAAAAAATGGGTCCCTTGATTGGTCATTGGGTATCCACTAACCATCGGAAGTGATACTAATAAATTTATAAAATGTGGTAATAATGTAACGAAGTCTTATGAGTCAATGTGCGTGGCAACATACGAGCAGATGCTTGAGCGTTAGAAAACTCAATTTAGTGTTAGTCTCGAATTACATTTGAAGTTTGGCAGCAGCATTTTATGATGTTCGGGACTTAGTGAGTCATCATGGGATTGTGGGATGTTGGTGTTGGATACTTTAACATTGCGAGTATGGTTATTATCAGTACTAAATAATGCTTATATCATTATACATTACAAAGTTTCTTTACGATGTGCTCGACTGCATGAGTCTGTATTGGCTTTTTGCGCACAATGTTGGCGTCATGCCCCTGGTGCCAAAATTTTGAAATTTATTCATCAATATTTAATTAATCTAATTATTAACTTAACTAACATTAAATCTTAAAACTAGAAATAAAGTTAACAAAATTCTAGAAATCTCAATTAATATCGGACGTGAACCCACAATCAAATGTCGACAAATGACCTAAAATAAAGTAGTGACTTATATCTTAAGACGCAAAATGCCACACCAAGTAGTTCTAAAAATGTTAATAATCTGATCTTGAAATATTCGAAAAGATAATTATCCTATTGATATCAGAATATCTAAAAATTATAACTCAAATAAACTATTGAATGATAATCAAAACCCGACTATATGGCCGACATAAATATCAGAGCTTTTATGTAATACAAAAACTATTATCCGAAACAAAATTTAATGTCCTAAAGTTATAATTTTGGTGCATAATACAATATTCAAACCATTCCAATATCTAATTCTAATTCTCCGAATAGCTCTTCTGCCAATCATTCCAACCCGCAGGTGTGTTCCGAGCGATAAATCTAAAAGGGTCAGTGAGAAAAATAAAAATAAGAGTAAGCTAATTGCTTAATAAGGTATATAGTTATTACATAATATACAATTTACTGTAAAATATGGTAGAAGGAACAATAAATCAAAATTCAGATATAAGGCCATAAATTTTCATAATATTCGTGTATAGATTTTAAATTTTTTTTTCAATCCTTAATCTATAATGTCCTATGAAAAATATGCTTAAATCATTCTAATTCTTATAAACCAATGATCAGTAGAGCCTCACCAACAAATGAACGAATAATCAAAAGTCAGGTCATTTATATTTTCTACATAATCAAAGGCTTTACGTTTCTATTTAAGATTTGTAGGTGAGTCATCATATATATAACCATGTGGATGTAGTTGAACGCAACTTTCAACCTATAGACGATAGATTCGAACATTAATTATCACCATAATATGCTAATATATATCATAATATATCACCGCTGATTACTATAATTGTCTGTGTATAACCAATGAAAAATTTTATACAAATATAAATATTTTTTTATATTTTTTTCATATCGGAGAAAATATCCTTAATATTGTTACGCCCCAAGTCCCAATCCAGGCTTTACACTTGATCCGTTTATTATTACTTAACCCATTATTCCTCTAATTTAATATTCGGATGTGAATTTCATGTTGATACCTCGATTGACCACGAATAGATAACATAATATTATACGCAGGACCCAAAATATATGCCATCTCACTTGTGGCTTCGACACTAACCCATGGCGTGATATCAACTTTACGTAAGGAATGATGCCTGCAATTACTTAATTAGTGTAATGGAATTTGGAAAAAGAATAAATTATAGACGCTACTGCTGGACAGCCAATATACATACCAAAAATCATTAGTATAATACTGAAATCGATCTCTACACATCGGACAGCCAACATACCTTAAATACAATATCAACCTGTTGTCCGAAAATCAATTATCTGTACAAGATACATTATCCAACACGTTCTAAAAGTTGTCCAGTCTTACTACAATACATTAACCCAAATTGGATGTCATAATACAACACTTTAGACATCTAAATGCTGTCCAAAAGCCAAATATATCACAAACCATTGTTTGAAACTGAAATTAAATTAAGATACAGCATATAAATACATTATACATTGTCCGAAAATATGTTAATAACATTAAACATCCATAAAACTATAAACAAAAACTCTTTGGTCTTCACTCTCTCATCCGATAAGTACATGTATATCTCATTTGAGGAGTTAGTAAAAACAGTAATGAGTAAGCCAAAAGTTCAGTAGAGCATATAAAACACTGAAGCTATACATATTTTTTCATTAAAACATAACAGAGGGGTCAATGCATCGGAATTCAATGATATGCTATGAGATTTCGTAACAAATACATGTTCGGATTATGCATACTTTTTTAGATTATCTTATCACATTTCTTCTTTATCTTAGTCATCAAAAAATGCTTAATTTTTATTTTTCTTTACGGACCAACACCGGTAGGCTTTACCGGCTAAAGAAGCGGACAATCAAAGTTCGGGTTGTGTATGCTTTCATGTAACCAAAGTTCATACGCTTCTATTCAAGATTCGAATGTGGGCCATCTATATATCACCCTATAGATATGGCTAAATATTTTCTTATTTCTAGAAAAAATGATTATATTTCTTAGTTTAATTATAGAGTTTTCTGTCATAATTTTATAATTTCATAATTATATCTTTGTAGAAATTTAATCACATTAGCCTTGAAAGTATGAGATATTGAATTCTTAACTAATTACAGAAATTTTAACATAATACAGAATTTTAGTATGCATATTAAATTCTCAACTCATGTAGTTTGAAATTTGTATATTTCACGGCTTAGACAAGAAATATATATTATAGTTTAAACCATAATTGATCTATTGTACGAATTTGAGACAAACAGTTTAGAATTCATCAAAAAATATAAAAAATTAGCTTCGTAATTTTCTCAACAGATTATTCAAATACGTTGTGCATTTCATGAAGAATTCTAGCACATATAGAGGGCTTAATTCAAGGTTTGGAACATATAAGGTTTTATGTACAAAATTCAAGCATTGAAGAATCATATAACTTTAAATCAGAACATGCTTTAAGTAGGTTGCAGAATTTGAGCACATATGTGTGTTGTTCATAATTTAAGCATGAGTTCTGATAAATTTGCTCTATAAGATCATGAAAAATTGACATACATGCTCAATATACGTATACTAGCTTCAAAACAGTAACATAATTGAGTAATGGAATAAGGATTGCTTATAAAAGTTCAAAATGAACAACAATAATGAGACAGAATATCGAGTGCACTTGCCTTGGTGTGATTTATCTAAATTATAGCCTTGATTTACTTGAATTGAATTCCCTAAAGCTTTCTCTCTCTTCATCTCCCTCTTCTCAACTTTCTCTCTCTTCTCTGGAAATTTGCTGCAAAATGATTGAAATCTGAGCCGAGTGGTGTATTTATATAGCGTTGCATTCGAGTGTCACTTAGGCGTACGTCAAGTACGGAGTCTCAAGTTTATTGCACTGAGTGCAGCTCGGGCGTGCATCGAGTCTGCCTTCTCTGCTAGTCAACCGCTTGAGCGGCTCTTTGCCGAGCCTTGAGCATGAAGTTTCTATTTTTGGCCCTTAAGCGCGGGTTGGGTCCTCCTCAGGCACTGAGTCAACATCTTTCAATTTTAACTCTTGACCCAATTTTCATATCATTTGATATTAATTTTAATTATATTGACTTAATTAATTAAGATTACCATTATTTAAAACTCGGGCCTTACAAGTCCTTTCATAATTTGTATAATTTTCTTTATAATTTATTCAAATACTTGTCAAATAGTATATAAAATTCTGCAAGAACTAGACTATGGATATTTTAAAACATACATAAACTACATTATGAAATTTTTAACATGTGGGACTATTTATACAAATATCACAGAAGAAAATCAATAAAACTTTTGTAATTCTAACATTTTCTTTCACAACATGTAAAGCATATACTTAGAGAGTTTAAACATATAAGAACATTTTGTATATAAGAAACATTTAAACATGATTTTAAAATATACATAAATTGTAATGCAGAAAATTGGTTGGATAATACAATGTGTATTGATTATGATATGGATTTCATACAATTTGTAGAGAAATAAAAAGAATAGTATATGTTTGTGGTGAAAAAAACATATTATGCACAAAAAATATAGTATATATAGTATTTAGGATAAAAAAATACCAATGGAAATCATAAGGAACAACAACAAGAGAAAAGAATTTGGAATATACATGCATATTGTATTCAATTTTACTAAAATTCTTCCTCATATTCACTTCAAATATCCTCATCTAACCTTATCTCTCATTCTCTTTTCTTCTCTTTTGCTTCTCCTTCTTCTCTTAAAAAATATAATAAAAATTAATTAAATAAAAATTATATAGAGGATTGGCATACTTGCACCCATCAGGTATGCACCAGACACAGAGATAGAATATTATGGCACGTGAGTATCCCCTTTGCCACATATCAGGCGATAACAATATGCTAAAAGTGCAGATGAATATCATTCGAGCATATATTGGGCGTGAGCAATCTTTCTAAAGTGCACTTGAGTATCGGTCAAGCGTCCTTCAGATGCAATCCTTCTTCCAAGAATACAAGTGCGCATGTCAAACGCTAGTCTGGTATCACTCAATCTGATGTAATCAGATCCAAAGTTAACTTGACCAAAATTTTTATTTAACCTTAAGACATTCATTTCTTAACTTAATTAATCATAATCAAAATTATAATTTAAAACTCACACCTTAGACAAGATAAAGAAGATTATATGAAAGTACTATGATATCAATAAATATAAAACTTGTAGAATATTAGTGTAGTTAATATTCTTTTGATACTGATTTTTATATCATAGTGGTGACGAGTTATATTATTTAGTGTAGGTTGATGTTTATAACTATGTAACCATTATATAATATAATACCAAGAAATATCATAATGATAGATATTATATTTGATATATTGAGATAATTTTTATATGTTGGCAGAATCTTTGTAGACCATAGATTTAATAATATATCAAACTTACAAGTATTAGTTACCTCATAGTACATATCCAGTTAACAGGAGATGACACACACGACCTTTAATTCACAGTTGCAGAATAAGATCTAAAAGATTTTTCACATTATCTCATTATTATTGATATCTATTGATTTCGTGATCTAGTATACTCTATGAGTTATATTTAATAGAATCCATGAATTCAATTCAATAATATTCGGATCGTATGAAATCTATGACGATTTATTTTTATTCATATTTGGAGTGTCCAGATTATTCATGCTGATATTTGAATCCAAAAAAATCCTCGTCCCTATTGTGACACTAGACTCCAAGAGATCCTTACTTGCTATTGATGAGATTCACATTTTACAAAATCGGTTTATCTTCATGGCATGAAAATTTAATGGACCTATCTTATTATTGCATTTGAGTTGTAATTATGACGAATTATAAATTCTTAAATGGAGTTTATTATTAAATTTTATATTACGGTTGTGCCTTTGGTAATTTTGATATTATAGATCCAAGATATATATTATTTATTATATATTATTGACTATTATTACTTACAAACTATTTGTCGTACCCTTATATTTTATTAGACACAGATTTGAGTTAACTACGAGTATGTATTGACTTTTTACTAATAAGATCAAGAAATTTATATAAAAATATAGTGATATTAATAAATATAGATCCTTTAAAACCATAAGATTCTCATTAATGTTTTGGTAATGATTTTCATATCATAATAGTGATTAGGTGTATTACTCAGTGTGGAAGAATGCTTGTAGTTTTATTAGGCTTGACATTTAAGATAATTTTTGTACTTTGTTTAGCAAAGTTTAGTAAATTATAGATCCAATCACATGTCAAACTTATAAGTATCAATTATCTCATAGTATATACACAGTTGATAGGGAATGATATAAATGGCTTTTAAATCATAGTAGCAAAATAAGATTCAAGAAATTTTTCATAATATCTAATTATTATTGATACCCCTTTAATTTAGAATTTAGTAGAATTTATGGGTTGTATTCAATAAAATCTATGGATTATATTCAGTAGAATCCATAAGTTGGATTTAATGAGATTTGAAGTCTATGAAATACATAATGATTTATTGTTATTCATATTTGAAGTATCCAAATTATTCATGCTGATATTCAAACTAAGAGAATCATTATCTTTCTTGTGGCATGAGACTTTGGGGGATCCCTGCCTATTATTGATGATATTCAAATTTTATAGAATCTTTTATTTTTATTGTATGTGGTGGACCTATCTTGTTATTACATTTGAGTCATAAGATTCTTAGACAGAGTTTTATTGTTTGATTTTATATTACTATTGTGACTTTTATATTTTTGATATTATATACACAAAATATTTATTATCTATTATGCGTTATTGATTATTATTACTTATTAGTTATTTTACTCACAATTATATTTTATTGGCTACATATTTGAGTTGACTACATAGCACTAACTAGTGATCCTACTGTAATATTTTAAATTTTTCTACGATTATTTATTATTTTGGATAAATTGTATATGACAAAAATCATTTTCATGATGTATATAAGCCTTGTCAAATTCCGAGGATGAAGTTTTGTAAGTGGCAGAGTATTATAAGGATCGGGTTCCTATGACATAGAAAGCCAGCCTTAATGGAAAATCGGCCTAGGTAGTTAGTTTATCAGATTGAATAGTTGACCGGCTAGGATAGTTGACCAGATTGGATAGTTGACCGTATTAGAATAGTTGACCAGATTGAATAGTTGACTGGATTGGACAGATGACCGGATTAGGATAGTTGGCCGAATAGGATAGTTGACTGTTTAGGATAGTTGATCGGATTGGCTTGTCGACCGGTTTTGACTAGAGTTTGGACTAACCAAAGTTGGTGTGGGTGATTTGGTCCACCTGCTCTGTTAACCTTTTAGATAGGGGATCTAAGTGAGAGAAAGAAGTACAAGGGCGAGTAACTTACCCTCACCTGCTCTCATCTACCTCGTTATCTTTAAATTTGGGATTGGGAGGAAAAGAAAGAAAATTTGAAAAAGGGGCATGAAGGAGAAAAAGAAGAGGAAGAATTTGCAGGGAAAATCTGAGTAAGCAAATTTATAGATCAGGCTAAGGCAAGTGCACTTATACTCTTTTCTCTCTTGTTATAATTTTTGTCCATATCTCTCAGGCATTTTTATTTTGGTACCCACCCAAAATATGTATTTTGTGGAACCCACGACCCTGACATGTTTTATCTGCTATTTGATGTTCAATTTTTTACATTTCTTACGATTTTGGCTTTGTCAAAACCCTAACCCGCACTCGAACCATGTTTAACCAACTATTTCAAGTATTATGCATAATTTGGCTTTAGATAATAAAGGCTCATATCTTGAATCTGGCTATTTACCGATTGAGTGTCTGAATTTTCTAGTTTAGTCCAATTTTGCACATATGGGACCCCGACACCGGCGCTGACATAGTTTACTCGAGCCATTTTGGTATTTTTGTATGATTTTGTTTCGTTTAATTGACTTTTAAATTATGTATCATTGTATATGCTCAATTGTATATTCCGAAGATATTATTGTGAACCGTTTGTGAAGGAATTATCGTCCGAAAGCTTTAAAGTTACATTTGGCCGATATGGTAAGGATTTTCTAATTGTTCCAATGCCTCATGTTAAATTATGCATATATTTAAAGTCACGTAAAGACTTAATCCACAAGAAATTACTATCCGTGTCGGTATATATAAGAATTAATCAAGATATGTAAGTATACAAAGGGAGTGCCACAATTTGATATATGAATGATTCATTCTCCGGGAGTGAGAAATTTGTGAAAAATATTTGGTAGACTTTTCCTCACAAAATAAAAAATCATGAAATCTAGACAACAAATTTTTATTTTATAGGATAGTATCCCCTAATATGCCATTGATATTACAGTAAAAAACTTTGGATTATCTTGGCCGCGTATTATAGTAGATAATATTTCTTAGCATACCTTAAGATATTTCTATAAAAAAATGAGGATTGTCTTGAGTCACCGGGAAACTTTTGGTAGCATCTTTGGACTATGGCCCCATATGCTTAGGTCAAAGACATACCGCTTGCTATGGGGTGTTGAATTGCATGGTTATGGGCTTTAGAATGTATAGAAACAAAATACATTCATTTCCTTATTCTCTCGCATCGTTAGTTGGTAAGACCTATTAGCCTTGGTCCACAAAGATGAAGAAAATTGTGCATGTTTTTGAACCCTAAATGAATAATAAATAAAATATGAAAAGTTGTTTATATTTCAAAAATATATTTATTCATATTTCATTATTATGCATTGTATATCATATTGCTATTTCATTCCCTATTCCATTTGGAATATATTATATATTATCCTTGATTATATTGTACTTACTAAGTATTCAGCTCACCCTTGCTGTTTTTCCTTCTTTCAGACGAGTACGAGCTAATGCCTGATAAGGAAGAATAGAGTCGGAGGACCACGTAGGTTTTGGAGGCCGACCTGGATTCATATGGCAATCGATGGATCGACTCTAGATGTATTTTTGTTATTTTGTAGACACATTTGTATAAACGTTCCGCTGTGTATATTAATGGGTAATTGTATGCTTTCGTCGGATATTATGATTTAATTATTTTTGTCCCTAGTGGCATCTCTTAGTATCTGGGTGATTTAGCATTGGTTCCACTTTATGTGGTCAGCCTAGATGTGGCTAACTTTTAATGCGGCCAGTTTGGATTCTGTGTATATAATTGTAATATATTGCATGATTATTTATGTTTGCCTTGTTCGTATTTGGTTATTGATGAATGTGAATAGTAGCTTATCAGTATATAGTCTGTCACAGGTGGTATCAGAGAATGAGATGCCTTAAATTTGATCTTCATCTGACGTAGAAGCTTAGGTTAGGACAAGTTAGGATGGTCAATTAGTCAAAAAGATAGGTTGAATGATTTACACTTGATGGCTAGGACTAAGTTAGGATTTGTTAGTTATATTTAACCATATGATATTTACGGTATGTTTGGTTGGTGGAATAGAATAAGGTAGAAATATAATAGTTATTCCAGGGAATAGAATATGGTGGGAATAGATTTGAGAATTGTTATTCTTATATTTGGTTGTGGAAATGAAAAAAGTTGGAAATTAATATTCTTTTGTTTAGTTTGTAGAATAATTTGATGAATAAGATGAGAATTTATGAAAATGACTCTTTTACCCTTATATATATACATTAATTTAAATTATTATTTAGT
>JAOVVI020001783.1:7796-23023 GCA_028571085.2 Nepenthes alata
GAACATAAGAGCTTGATCCTTCAATTTTAGCGGATGCACTCACAGTTTTTGAGAACAGTCATCAATCAACGTGATGAAGTAAAGAGCTTTTCAAAGAGTCTTCACCTTGAACGGGCCACATATGTCAGTGTGGACCAATTTAAGGAGATCAGCCTTCCTTACGGATGAATTAACATTAAATGAAATTCATCGTTGCTTTTCTACCATGCAATGAGGATAAGTCTTCAGCTAAACTATTTTTACACCCTGAAGACAATTCTTCCTGGCTAAACAGTTTAAGCCTTTCTCACCCATGTGACTCAACCGTCGGAGCCATAAATCTGAAGACCCCTCATCTCTAGCAATATGCACATCTCCCGCTACAATCGAGGCTTACAACACATACAAGCTGAAAATATTTTTACCTGGAGCTACAACTAGAGACTCTCTAGTCAACTTCCATGCTCATTTGTACAATGTGTTACAAAAATTCTCATAATCAAGCTTACCCGCCGAGATTAGATTTAGCCGAATATTTGGGACATGTCTAATATCCCTCAACAGTAACTTGGTTTCATTATTCGCGGTAAGGCACACATCACTACAGCCAACAATTCGGGATGTACCTTCATTACCCATTTTTAACACTCTAAAATCGTCAGGAATGTATGATGTGAAGAACTCCCTCCATGACGTGATGTGACGTGAAGTGAAGCACCACTATCCACCACCCAGTTTGTCTCAAAATCTGCCAGATTGATTACCTTATCCTCCTAACACATTAGCCAAAGATTACTTCCGGTAATAAAGTAGCTCTGTCTTCATCTTGAGTCTTGTCTACCTTCTTTTCATTACTCTCTGAATTTTCTCGCTTCCACTTGTAGCAATACTTCTTGATGTGTCACTTCTTTCCATAGTGATGTCACTCGAGGTTTTGATACCTCGATGTAGATTTACTTCGGCCCTTCTCTGTAGGTTTAGGGCCACACCCCTTATTTCTTTCCCGTGACTCGGAGACTAATACTTTGAGTGCGTAGAAGAAGACCCCTATGATTGATGTCTCATCTCTTTATTCAACACCGCTACCTTTGTTATCTCGAGCGCCCCGATTCTGGAATTTGAGCTCAAGTGCAATTCAGGTGAGAAGCGAGCGCAATGCTACTGAAATTTGAGCTTGAGCGCAATTTAGGCGAGAAGCGAGCAAAATGCTATTGAAAAGTGCGCCTCGAGCGCCTGTCAGGCACAACTCGAGTCTTCATCATGCAGTGAGAATAGTTGCCTCCATCCGCCATGCTAAGTAGGTATGGGCCCACACAGGAGTGACCCATAACCCAACATCCCAACATCTAGTGGATGTGAACTCGATAGCCTTATTCAACACGCACTGATGCGCAGCTTGAGAATTACTGTACCGTCGAGTAAAAGATTATATAGATATTTAAACATGTTATATTAATTAATTACTAAAAAATATATATTCATCATATATCTTAATAACTAATTAAATGAAATAAATACTTTAAAATAATTGTATATATTTAAATAATTAGTAATATCATAAAATGATATAATACTTTTAATATATTGTTTAATTTTTTTCATAAGTAACATTCTTGAGAATTTTGTAGCCGAGGCTTTAATGTGGTCTTTTCAAAAGAAAATCTTCCACTAGGCAACAAGAGGCATATTTACTAATCTTCTTGACAATATATATTCATTAGACTTATTTGATTTTATAAATTTATCTGTCAATTGGTTATAAATCTCTTAAAAATCATCAATCTCATTCTCATATTATTTTAAAAGACACCACATTTATAAAATGTCTAAAGGCCACATACCATAATAGTTTCAATCATTCTACAATTAACAAGAAAAGGCACGGTCAATATTCACTAGAAGTCATCTAAACATGATAAGTATGTCTCAAGGTGCATACGCCCAACACTAATTTGGATCAATAATCAAAACTTCAACGGCCTAAACAAAAAAACAATAAAGTCAATCTAAACAGTCGAATAATAACTCTCAGGGGTATTAATTGAAGAGTTTAATCTAAGTGGTCAATTACCAAAAATTGAAGGACAATCACGAGCTAATTAATGACTCGATTCAGAAAATAGTTGAAACGATCCTGCCATTAATAACCAAGCGGTTACCTCATTAACTTGGAATGATAATTATACACCAAAAGTAACGTCTCTCCATAACTATTTTGATACGACTTTGGACATGTGTAACAAATTTAAATGCTAACCAGTCGAACAACACGCTAAGCTATGAATACATTTTCTCACAAATAAGAAAAAAGGAGGAAAAAGCACTCCCGCTTGAGTGTACGAAAAGGAGTAAAACCCTCTAATCCACACATCTCCATTCTCTTTCAAGTCTTACATTTGTTTCCTCATTATCTTTCTGTTTACTTAGAACGATAACTGGTTTAAGCGTCGAAAGATATATTAGAGAGTAAATTTCGTATACCTCTTACATGTTATTTATTCTTTTGTGGTGTATAAGATTCATAGTTGGAGTTACGAAGATTAGGCCCGTTATGATTAAGATATCTAAATTTAGTTATATGGTTCTCTAATTCATATATTAATATGGATTGAGACGTATCATTAGTGACATTTGTGAAAATGTTGACAAACTACTCGTTCCCATTAATAATAAAAAATAGATCACATCCAATACAACAAAGTGAGCGTGGTTAATACCATGACTCAATCGAGTTTACCACCTAAGGAAATCATTTCTCATGACAAAGACCCGACATTGGGTAGTCACGAGGATGTCCATCCATCCACAAATGTAAATGTCAGCACATTGGTAGCTTAGGTTGACTCCATGTCCAAAATGCTCAAATCTCTTTGGAATAGGTTAGACGGACACCCACAGAGGGCTCAATCTCCCAATTCACAGGCCTCCACATCCAAAAAGAAGAATCGAAGGAAAAAACACCCTTATGAGCGAAAGACCGTGTAGCTCGGAGACTCAGAGGCTCAAGAAGCCTCGATTGAAAAGATCTTGACCCAACTCAATGGTTAGCTTAATTTTGATGCCTGAGAGGAAAGCCTAAGTGGCAAAATCCATGCTGCTCCCGTGATGTGGAAAGACTTTTCGCTTGGGATGAGGCTTCATACAACAACCTACTGAGGAATGCTTCGAGCAGAAAGGCTTTTCATGTATCTTCAAACCACTCAGACTTGATGACATTTTTCAATGTAGAAAAGATTGCATCCGTCTCCCAAGTGGAGAAAAGAATCAGAAAAATTAAACAACAACTATTCCAAGGAAGTGTAGATGGGCATTCGATCGACTTAAGTCCCCATTTATAAGGGAGATTAGGATGCATCAGCTCCCTTTCAAGTTCAAAATAGAAACCGTGGAATCTTATGACAGAAATTCTGATTTAGTGAACTATTTGGATTAGTTTTGCGCCCTACTGAGATTCCATGGCTTAGATAACCCCATCTTATACCTCTACTTCCCATTAATCCTAAAAGCAAATGCTCAAATTTGATTTTACTGTCTAGCACCAAATTCAATCAAGTCTTTTTTGTAGCTAACTGGTAGGTTCCTATCATAGTTTACATTAATAGAAGGGAAGAAAAATAACCATGACACATTATCTGCATTCGACTATGCCCAAACAAAAGTTTGAAGCGCTTCTTCGCACGATTTAACATGGAGGCTCAAGGAATATCAAGATTTACTAACGATGTGAAGTTTAATTCCTTCATAATGATCGTATAATCAAGCAAGTTCTTTAGATATTTGGTTCAGTAAGAGCCTAAGACCTCCCTTGAGGTTGAGACCATCACCTGAGCATACATTTCCACTGATAAGGCATTTAAAGTATTCCGAGTGCACCGTATGAAATTAAATCCAAGAAAGTGAGTGTTTAGAATAACCTCTGAAAAGTTTCTCGATTTTATATTATCCTAGTAAGGAATTAAGGTGAACCTAGATAAAATAAAAGCCATTGTGGATATGAGTATTCCTTGAGTTGTAAAAGAAGTCTAGAGATTAACTAGAAGACTCGTTGCACTCTAGCAATTTTTGGTAAAATTCGCAGAGAAGTATTGTCCCTTTTCTAAGGATTGGAGAGGGATTAAGGAAAATGGTTTCCATTAGACAGAAGAGTGTCAGTCGGCCTTCCAAAAACTAAAGGAATATCTTGTCAACCCTCCACTCCAATCTTCCCCAAAAGAAGGCAAAGAATTATATATCTAATTGGTCATATCCGATACGATATTAAGTTCCATCTTGGTTAGAAAAGAATCTAAAACTCACTAGCCAATTTATTATATTAGTAAAATTCTAACAGATATAGAGATTCCGTATTTCCATGTTGAGAGGGTTGCTTTGGCATTGATCTACTCAACAAGAAAACTCTAACTATACTTTTAAGCATATAGGATCATCATCCTAATTGACCAATCATTGAAAGAAATCTTAAAGAAACCCGAAGTGTCCAGACAACTGATATGATGGACTGTGGAGTTGGGTGAGTTTAACATAGAGTTCTAAGAATGACCGTCCATAAAAGGCCTGGCTCTTGTTGATTTCATAGTCAAAACAATAACTCTGATTCGAGTTGAATTTTAGAAGAATGAAAATAAACTTTGGCATAACGGGACCCTAACATTGATCTTGTATGTGGATGGGTCACCCTCTCATTCAAGAAGTGGGGCTATCATAATCCAGATAATTCTAGAAAGATTAGAAATAAAGTACTCGATAACACTTAGATTCCAAACCACTAATAATGTAACATAATACTAAGTCCTATTGGTTAGGTTTAGGTTAGCAAAGGAATATGTAATAAAAGGCTTGATCGGCCATAACGATTTAGAACTAGTTATCAACCAAGTGACTAGCAATTTCGAGGCATCCAATCCATGCCTTGCAATGTACCTAACAAATTAAGAGCCTATTAAGTCGTTTCACAAGGTGAAAGTTTGTCACATCCCAGGGAAAGATAACTGAAAAATAGATTAGTTGGCAAAAATAGCTACGCTTGGGAATCCTGAGCAATGCACGAAGGAAATGAGGGAAGTCCTCGTGACCCCAAACATTGAAGTCCTAGTTGAAATACTACATATTTTAGTTGACAACACATGGATGACTTTCTACCGAAGGTATTTTGAAGAGGGACTTCTACCGGAGAATCCAAAAGAAGCCAAGTGCATAAAGAGGATGGCGGGATGGTACATCCTATTGGACAGAAAACTATACTGGAGGGGATATTCAATCCCCTACATGCAATGCTTGGCACCAGCTAAAGTCAATTACATGCTGAGTACACCTCAATATCTACAAATCACATATATGAGGCAAAGTTCTAGTGTTTAAGACTTTTCGGTATGAATACTATTGGCAAATAATGTGGTAGGAGGCAAAATCTGTTTCGTCAGCCCCAAATCTTTCATAGTAAAGGCTTTCCCGAGCTGCTCTTTAGCTCCTTAATCTAGGAAGTATTTAACCCGATAATCAGTATGTCATTCACATGGAGTAAAAGAATAATAAGTTGTTTTTAGAAAACCTCTACACAAAGATGCAATGGTCCGAAATATTCTTTTGGTACCATTGACCAATCATGACAGATTTGAATTTGTTATACCATTGCTTCAAAGCTTACTTTAACATGTACAAACTCTTCTTCAAACGACACACTAGTTATTCCTTCCGCTCGACTCATAATTTCTCTAACTGCTCCATATAAATTTCATCCTCAAGGTCACCATGGAAAAACGCTATCCAAACATCCAATTGTTCGACCTTTAAGTAAAAAATAGCGGCCAATCCAAGTACTACCCAGATTGAAGACATCTTCATAATCAAGGCAAAGATCTTATCAAAGTCAATGCCCTTCCACTGGTTAAAGCCTTTCACCACCAGCCTTTCATTATACCTTGGTTATGGATTGTGCTCTTCAGTCTTTAATCAGAATGCTCACTCATTATTTAGTGCTCGCTTTCCCTTCGACAAGTCGATCACCTCAAAGGTGTGGTTTTCATGTAATGAATTAATCTCGTCTTACATTGCCTCCATCCACTCCATTCTATGCTCGTCTTCCACAACTTCTTTAAAACTTTCAAAGTCCCATCCATCGGTATGTGATACATACTTATGAACCGATAGATGAATAGAGGGCCTTTGATCTCTCGAAGATTGTTGAAGTGGGATGGTCTTGGCTGGCTCAATAATATCATGAGGAGTGATGTCATTCCCATCGTCATCGGGCATCGGACTCATTCAGTCCCGTCCTCTTTGGTAATACCTTGACCGCTGACCTCCTTTGGAGTTGACACTGGTAGGACAGACTCAAGGCAAGTCTCACAGACTCGGCTGCTGTCACTATTGGAAGCAGCCTTTCCTCCATGGCAGATATCTTCGATCATTTCATCTTCAATGAACACTACATTCGTCGTCCGAACAAGCCTTTTCACAATCGGATCGTAGAGCTGATATCCCAGTTCGTGTTAACCATAACCAAAGAAGATGTATTCCCTTGTCTTCAGCTCAAGCTTGATCCTTTTGTCCTTCGAGATGTGGACAAAATCCTTACACTCGAACACTTGTAGGTGGTCGTAGGACACTTTCCTACCATACCACACCTTTTCTGGAATTTCAGCATTCAACAAGCCACTTGGCGACAAGTTGATGATGTAAGTTATGGCTTTCAAGGCTTCCCCTTAAAATGAACCAAGGAGCTTTGCCTCCGATAGTATACAACAGACTCTCTCCATCAACGTTTGGTTTATCCATTCGGCTACTCCATTCAACCGCAGTGCTTTTAGTGGGGTCCTTTCATGCTCGATACCATGTGAGTGACAATACACATCAAAAGGTTCATGTACTCACCATCATTATCACTCCAGATGTACTTCAATTTCTTCTTTGCTTGCTTCTCCACTAAGGTATGAAAATATTCAAAGATGTTGAGGACTTGATCCTTTGACTTAAAGAGGATACACCCATAACTTTCATAAACAATTATCAATAAATGTGATGAAGTACAGTTTTCCTCCGACAGACTTCTTCTTGAACGAGCCACATGAAACAAGATGAGGTAGAAGCTGTTCGGCCTTCCAAGTGAATCTCCATGAAATGAGACTCGTTGTTGCTTCCCTACGAGGCAGTAAGGGCTGGTCTTCAGATTAGCTTCTTTTATGCCTCAGAGAAGGTCCTTCCCGGTAAAACTATTCAATCTCTTCTTGCTTATGTGGCTCAACCGACGATGCCACAAGTCCGAGGACTTCTCACTACTTGCAACATGTATCTCTCTGGCCACAACGGAGGCACGTAACACACACCAACCGGAGACCTTCCTTCCATGGGCAACTACTAGAGACTTTCTAGTTAGTTTTTGTGCCCCTTCATAAAAAGTGTTGTAGAACTCTTCATCGTCCAGCTTGTGTGTTGAAATCAAATTCATTGGGATGTTTGGGGCATTATATATATGCATTAGCAGCAACTAAGCTCCATTGTTTGTGACAAGGGAAATGTCTCCTCTATCGACGACCCTGGACATCCTTTCATTGTCGATCCTTAACACTCCATAATCACTCGGAGTATAAGATGTGAATAGTCCCATTCGGGACGTGGTTTGGAGTGAAGCACCAATATCCACTACCTAGTCATACTCGTGCTCGGTCAGATTGACAACCTCATCCTGCTCACACACCAACAAAAGGTCACCATCGATAACGACCGAGACTTTCTCCTAATTTCTGGCCTTATCAGCTTTGTTCTCCTTACTTTTTACATTCTTACACTTCCACTTATAACAATACTTTTTTATGTGATGCTTCTTTCATCAGTAATGGCATTTGAGGTTCTATATGTCAACGAGGACTTGCTTTGACTCTTCTCTTCAGATGTGAAGCTGCATCCTTTACTCCTTCCCCATGATTCGATAACCAGCTATTCAGAATGCGGAGAGGAGGAGGATCCCTGTGACCGATGCCTCATCTTCTCATTCAACATGGCATCCTTTTCTATCTCTAGAGTCATCATGCCGTTCGGAGCAGTATTAATAATGGGGATCCGTATCACCTCCCAAGAGCCTGACAGGGTTGTCAATAGCCACAAGCCCAACAATTCATCTTCGAACTTGATACCCATGCCGCTCAACCAATCCATGCATCCTTGAAACTCATTTAAGTGGTCGGCAATGGGCATGCCCTCCTTGTATTTCACTTACATCAGTTCCATCAAGTGAAATAGCTTACTATTGCTGATTTTAGAAGTATATAGGTTTTCTAACTTCTACCACAGTCTCTTCGCATTTGTCTCATTTCAGATATTGTTATGCACGTTGTCGTCCATAAATTGTCAAATATAGCCACAAACCTACTATGACGGACCCAATTTAGAACTCGACAAAGTGCCGTCTGAAATATGTTTGTGAGAAGCTAAATATAATCCACAAAAATCCACATGTATAAATATATATATATAACACAAATACACATAGGATCTAAAATGACACGATAATAAATACGTGGCTCCAACGCCATATCTATGGATACAACGTCGGGACATAGAGATGCCACTAAGTACATAAAATCTAACCACAATATCCTGTGAAAGCATATACAATTATCGATACACAATGAAAACTAAACTCATCTAAATAACACCAACATAAATAAAATACATCGACATATCCATAAAAAATATACACAAGTCCTCCATACATATGCACAAAACCACAAAATCCAAATCTATAAAATTATCTTCCAAACCTCGGCCTAGCTGTAACGTCTCCGGGTACCCGCTTGTAAATATTATCCGCTTTGTCACACAGGCGCATGGTTTTGTTCATGACAGACGGCCTCCAACTCCCCCAAAATGTGTCCACCAGAGAAACACACAGTCTCTCAACCATCAGAGTCTGCAGCAGCCACACGGGCACATAGCGTGGTGGATATTGTTCCTCCCAGCCACACAGACCGCAGGGTTTTATTCTGGCGACCCCCCACAGGTCCCAAGACGCGTCCACAAGGGAGAGGCATCCACGCCTTTATAAGGCACACTTCGTTTTTCTTTCCAACCGATGTGGGACATCACACTAGCTAACTGGAACCTCTACTTGACCTCATCGGGTATTAGTTCGTACTCATTTGAAGATAAAAAAAGAGTAAAAAAGTGAGTCAAATATTCAGTAAGACACAATATAATCAAAGATAATAAGTAATAAACTCAAATAATTTAAGAGAATAAAATATGAGTATAATACAGATGCATAAATATGAAATATGATCAAATATATTTTCAAAATACAACTTTTCACATTTTATATTTGATTCCTTTAGATTCTAAAATATGTAGGAATTGCTTTATTTTTACGGATCAGAACTAATAAGCCTTACAGCTAACAGAGTAGCCAAATAAATAAAGAAATATGTATGCTTTCAAATATTTTAAGGTACTACCCATGCAGTTTAATACCTCGTGGCCAGTGCTATACCTTTTATCCGATATACGAGGCCATATATTTATGCCACCATAGCATCTCTCATAGCCCATAAATATTTTTTAGTTTACCACTGTAATATTTTAAGGCATATTAGAGAATATCACCATCTGATATATACTTTTTTTGGTGTAGTTTTCTGATTACTTATTCTTAAAGAAAGTTTCACCTTAATTCTTAATACAAAATTCTCACTCCCTAGAAATTGATTCATCAAATTTAACTAATTGTCGAGTTTTCTTATTCTTTGTATAATTTTTATATTTATCAAGTACAGATATAGATTATCTTTTTCTTATGATCTTAAATCTTCACGTGACTTTAAATTCATACATAAATTAACATGAAGCTTAGAAAAAATTAGAAAAGTTTTATCACGTTGATCCAAACAAAATTTTATGACTTTTGAACAATAAATTCCTTCACAAAAGGCATCCAATATAATTTTCTAAACATATAAAATAATATATACAAAATACATACGAAGAAACACCAAATAATCATGATAAAAATGTTCACAAAGCTAATGTTTCAATTTTTTAAAGCCAAAACATACATAAACCCTAAAATAATCAAGCAAAATGGTGGGGCATGGGGTTAGGGTTTCGACGAAACACAATACTTCACAAAACTTTCAAATCAATTACGAAATCAACACATATGCATGTTTAAGATATGAGTATTTTAAAATATATATTTGGATGAGCATTTAAACAAAAATATCCAAAAAATGAAACAAAAAGCTCAACAAGAGAAATAAAAGTATATTGGTGCACTTGTTTTGACATGATCTATAATTTCTTCAACTAGCTCTAACCCGAAAACGGATTCGAATGCCTCAAACTCCTCTTCTCTCTCCTCACTTCCATGTTCTCTATCTTTCTTCTTTCTTTTTTCTTCTAGAAAATGATCAAAAAGATGATTGCATGGGTATATATACCTTGACTGGTGCTCGAGCACCAGTCGGGTGCTGCTCAAGCGCCATAGCCCTATATTTGCACATCGAGCATGTATCTGGCGAGCACCCGTTCTGGAAAATGTGCCTTGAGCGTGCCTAGGTCATTCCTCGGGTGCAACATTTTGCTAAATGAGCCCTGAGCATGCCTCAGGCATCACTCTGGTGCCAGGCCTCCCCTTTCCAATTAGCTTCCACAACATAATTTTTTACATACTTAAAGCCTAATTTTTGTTATATTAATTTAATTACTCATAATTATTATATTTTAAAACTAATACCTTACACCTACTGATGCTCAAAGCCCCATTCCTCCTCTGTCTTTGCCTCGAGCTTTTGATTGGCGAACACCATAAGGTATATAGTTTTGTCAAATAACAAGTCATTTATCTTACTCCGCTAAATATTATAATTTGTGCCATTTAAGCACATCATCTTGTTCCCAATCTCAATCGATTCCAGCAAAGGTCAATGGCGGACACTAACAACATGTCTCTGATACCATTTGTTAGGGATCGGCCAGCAAGTTAGTTGGACCAAGAGAAAATAGCAATGATGACAGCGACAAATAGCAGGTAAACAATAACCACACAATAGAGAGAAAAATCGAGACACACAATTTTACGTTGAAAATTATTTTCTAAATAAGAGAAAAAAATTACGGGATAATTTATTCGTAAATCTTCACTATGTAAAACAGCTATAAAAACTCTAAATATAAAAGGTCAAATCCTTGTACCTAATCAACTCAAGTAACGGTGAGTGTAGAAGAAATTTCCAGAATAAGAAAAGATATCATTCTCTCTTTTATCTCTTTTCTTCACTTTCTCTCACCAACGGCGCTTATTAGTCTCTAATTTATAAGTCATACCTCCCTCTCAATTACATTCACTTTTATAGACCTTAAAGGAGTTTCACGCGCTTTTCATAAACTCTAAAGATGCCCGATAGTTGGTCATCCTTCATTACAAGCATTCTGGATGCCCTTCAGTCTAGTTAGTTCGGTCACCCTTCGAACTAGGTAGTCTGGTTGGTTGGCCTTAGGCTCGTTAGTTTGACCGGCTCTCAAGTTCTCTAGTTTGGTCAGTCTCCCTTTAGTTCAACAGTCTAACTAGATGCCCTTCGGCCCGACATCTGGTTTCTCAACAATTGCTTTGCCGTGGGCACTCCGCATGCGTAGACATCATAATATTCCTTCTCAGTAATGTACCCATATGAGTTTGGCCAAATCTCCGATCAGCCTATCAATCGAATATGGTCTCACACAGGAGTGACCCATATCCTAACATTAGATAGTATCATGAATTGGATCAGGGGTGTGGGACAAACAAAGTGGTCTATTTTCAAATCCAATTAGTTCTTGTAGGACATCCAAGATAATTTGGGAGACTGAGATGAGTCTTTAGTCTTTGGCCATTCTTTTGGGCTAAGATGGATTGAGTAGGCCTTGACGAACCCTTGATTTTGTTGAGGAAAGTGGTGAAGGCTTGTGGGAACTGTTGGCGCAAACGGAAGACAGTGACCGGGCAGACTGGGTATTCGGACAGCAACAGAGTAGAGCTCTTAGACGGACAACCAAAAGTAGAGATAGAAAAGTGAGAGAAACACACACACGAGATTTAATGTGGAAAGATCCCTTCTTGACTAAGAAAAAAACCTCCAAAGAATACATTGTAAAGAATAATTATTTATAAGAATTTCAGCTACACAAAGCTCAAACAAAAAAATAATAATCACTAAGTGTATATCACACAATCTCTCTCTAAAAGTGTCTCTCACAATCTTTATAACAAGGCTTGCCCACAGCTCTCTCTAAGCTCATTGAAAATGCTCTCACCGTCGAACACATAGCTCAGCTCACTGGTTGCTTTTTCCACAGGAGCAACCAAGGGCTCAAGCCTTTATACACAAAGGGCCAAGTGGTCAGCCAGCCACCCTACTGGCACTAGGGTGGCAGGACCATGCCCCTTAGGCTTGCCATGGCAGGCGCATGCCCGGCGTGTCAGAATGACAGGTCTGACACCCTAGAAAGTTACAGCCGTCTCAACATCCAATTAGAGTGGGTCAACTGCCCATCTATAAAATACGGCTACAACAGGCCTACGGAAAAGAGAGAGTCAACGCCTAAATTTTTGGAGTCCTCGTCCATGTCCTCAGCAACCTCTCAGACATGACACCTCCAAATGAGTTCATGTCCATGTCCTCAGCAACCTCTCGGACATGACGCCTCCAAGGAGTCCTCGTCCGTCTTGACAGGCTTCTCAGACTACTTAAACAAGTCCGCGTACCACGAAGGGAGTGACCCCAACAAACTTCTCCTCATGACCGAGTGGGAGCAAAGTTAGTCAGACCGGCAATGTTACAACAAGCTTTCAGCTTTCTCTTTGGTAAAATCTTAGTCAACATGTCTGAGCCATTGTCATCCGAGTGGACCTTTCTAATTAATAGCTGCCCATCGTTAAAAACATCTCTCACCCAATGATATCGCACGTTAATATATTTTGACCGAGAATGGAATCAGGAGTTTTTGCACAAGTGAATGGTACTTTGACTATCACAAAGGACCTCATAAGTCTTTTGCTTTAGACCCAATTTTTGAATGAACCTCTTCATCTAAAGCATCTCTTTCCAAGCCTCGGTAACGACAATGAACTCTGTTTCCGTAGTAGAGAGAGTGATGTACTTCTACAACTTAGACTGCCAGAAGACCGCCCCTCCCGTAAATTTCTCCAAGTATCCGGACGTTGATTTTTGAGAATCATCTTCGGCCATATCGACGACCGTGTACCCAAACAGCCAAAGCTTCTCTCCTCCAAACTGTAAACCCGTCTTGGAGGTCCCACGGAGATATCTGAAAATCCATTATATAGCGGACCAATGCCCTATCCCTGGGTTTGAGAGAAATCGGCTCATAAGGCCAACCACATAAGCAATATCCAACCGTGTACACATGGCCGCATACATTAAACTACCTACGGTCGAGGAGTAAGGAATCTTACTTATACGCGCCTTCTCAGTGTCTCAGGACGGACACTGCTACTTACTCTGCCTAAAATGGTTGGCCAAAGGGGTACTGACAGGCTTGGAGCTGTATATGTTGAATCGTTGAAGCACCTTTTGAACATAGCCTTCCTTGGACAGCAAGAGATTATTGTCCCCTCGGTCACAAAATATTATGATCCCCAAAATATGCTTCATAGGTTCGAGGTCTTTCATAGCGAAAGACGGCCCCAGTTGTTCTTTCAGCTCCTTGATCCGAGCACTGTTCTGTCGGACAACCAGCATGTCATCAACATAAAGGAGGAGGATGACGAAGTCATTTTCAAAAAATCTCTGAACAAAGACACAGTGGTCTGAAGTAGTCCTATGGTATTCTCGTCCGATCATAACAGACTCAAACTTCCAGTACCCCTGTCTCGGAGCTTGCTTCAGCCCATACAAGCTCTTCTTCAAATGACAGACTAGTCCTTTCTTCCCCTTGACTTCAAAACCATATGGTTGCTCAATGTAGATCTCTTCCTCTAGATCTCCATGGAAAAAAACTGTCTGGACATCTAGTTGTCCAATCTTCAGATCCAAAACTGCTGTCAGTCCGAGCACTACACGAACCGAGGACATCTTGACAACAGGCGCGAAGATTTCATTAAAGGCAACACCCTTGCATTGACCAAAGCCCTTTACCACAAGTCGTGCCTTGTGTTTTAGCTTGCTCGAGTTCTCGGTCGTCTTCAGTCGGAAGACCCATTTATTCTTCAGGGCCTTTTTTCCCTTGGGTAATTTAGCCATCTCAAAGGTATGATTTTTATGAATAGAGGCCATTTCTTCCTTCATGGCCTCAAACCATTTATCTTTGTGAGTGCTACACATAGCCTCGCCAAAATCTTTAGGTTCTCCAGCATTAGTGAGGAGGACGTACTCACTTGCTGGAAGACGGACGAACGGACGTCTCTGCCTGAACAACTGTCTCACAGAGGCCACCTTGGCCTGTTGTGGCGCCAAATCTTCATCCTAATCCTAAGGTACTGGAACAACCTTATCATGGTTGGCAGCCACTCTTAGTTCGCTGGCATCAGACGTAAGAGGCACTGGACGGACAACATCCACATCAACTCTGTTTGTCCGAGAAGTATTGGGTTGAGAGTTCATCTCCTTCCCAATGTCTTCGATGGTCTCTTCCTCTGTGAAGACCACGTCTCGGGACCGGACCAGCTTTCTTTCCTTTGGGTCATAAAATTTTTACCCAAAGTCATCCTCGCCATAGCCCAGAAAGACACATTACTTTATCTTTGACTTCATCTTTGTCCGCTCATCTCTCGGAACATGAACAAAGGGCTTGCAGCCAAAAGTCTAAAAATGGTTGTAAGCTGGTTCCTTCCCAGTCCAGATCTTCTCTGAAACTTTTCCGTCCAGAGGCTTACTGGGTGACCGGTTAATCACGTGGGCGGCCGCCTTTAAGGCATCGGCCCAAAAAGATCTCGGAAGCCTGGCCTCGGACAACATGCACCTGACCCTTTCCATGAGGGTGATATTCATCTGCTCGGCCACGCCATTCAGCTGTGGCGTCTTTGGTGGAGTCTTCTGATGTTTGATACAGTTAGCTTGACAATAGGCATAAAAAGCCCCAATGTACTCTCTACCGTTGTCGCTCAGAATGACCTTTAACTTCCTCCCGGTTTTACGCTCAACAAGGACATAGAACTCCTCAAATATTCCTGCAACCTGATCCTTAGTCTACAAAGGGAACACCGATAGTTTTCTCGAGCAATCGTTAATGAAGGAGGCACAGTATTGTGCTCCTCCAAAAGA
>JAOVVI020001784.1:0-23019 GCA_028571085.2 Nepenthes alata
AGGAGAAATGGCTGGAGGCCATGAAGGATGAGATGAGTTCTCTTTATGAGAACCATACTTTTAATCTCGTTATCCTTTCCAAGGGGAAGAATGCACTGAAGAACAAATGGGTCTTCCAAGTAAAAACGGACGAGAATACCAAGGAGCCAAGGTACAAGGCACGATTGGTGGTGAAAGGTTTCGGACAACGGAAATGAATTAATTTTGATGAGATATTTGCTCAGATTATAAAAATATCCTTTATACAGGTGGTACTTGGCCTGGCTGCTGCCCAGAATCTTGAGGTGGAGCAAATGGATGTCCGAACTGTACTCCTCCATGGTGAGCTTGAGGAGGAAATTTATATGAAACAGCCGGAAGGCTTTGAGACTAAAAGAAAGGAGCAACTTGTATGTCATTTGAAGAAAAATTTGTATGGCCTAAAGTAAGCTCCTCGACAGTGGTACAAAAAGTTTGAGTCAGTTATGACCGGCCAAAGGTACCGGAGGACTACTCAAGACCACTACATTTTTATGTAGAGATTTACTGATGATGATTTTGTCATTCTCCTTCTATATGTGGATGACATATTGATAGTTGGGCAAAATAGTGCTCGAATAAAGAAGCTGAAGGAGCAACTTGGGTAATCATTTGCAATGAAGGACCTTGGATCGGCGACACGAATTCTGGGAGCCAGAATTATACACGATCGGAAGGCTAAAAAATTATGGTTGTCGTAAGAAAGCTATATTGAGAAAGTGCTCTAGCGGTTCAACATGGACAAGTCAAAGCGTGTGAACACACCTTTGCCTAACCATTACAATCTAAGCACTCGTCAATATTCGTCTTCGAATGACGATAAAAGATACATGAAAAGCGTGCCCTATCTGTAGGAAGCCTAATGTATGCTTTGGTATGTACCAGACCTGACATTGCTCATGCTGTTGGGGCTATTAGCCGGTTTCTATCGAATCCATGGAAGGAGCACTGGTCTGCGGTAAAGTAGATCATGCGATACATTCGAGGAACTTCCAAGAGGTGCTTGTGTCTTAAAAGTGACAAATCACAGTTGGTGGGATATTCAGATGCGGACATGGCCGGAGATATTGACACATGTAAATTCATATCGGGTTACTTAATAAAATTTACAGGTGGCGCAGTTTCTTGGCAGTCCAAGCTGTAAAAATGTGTAGCTCTATCCATAACTGAAGCCGAATATATCGCAATTACAGAGACGTACAAGAAAATACTGTGGATGAAGAAATTTATTCAAGAGTTAGATTTTTAACAGGAGAAGTATATTGTATTTTGTGATAGTCAGAGTGCAATACATTTCTGTAAGAATTCTTCATTTCACTCAAGATCCAAACATATTGATGTTTGGTATCATTGGGTGAGGGACGTGCTGGAAGCTGGTCTATTATCACTTGAGAAGATTGGTACTGAAGATAATAGAGCAGACATGATGACTAAGATTCTTCCAAGAGGGAAGAATGAAGCATGCTGCCAGATAGCCGGGCTAATGGATCTAACTTCCTCACGGTCATGAGGGAAAATTTATTGGGGATCACTCCCGTAAAGAAGTTAGCATGATTGAATAACTTGGGCAGAGCACAAAGACTCTGTTCTATAAATAAAGTTTCGGTCAACTCAGAGTTGACCGAATTTGCGGTTAACTGAGAGTTGACCGGATTGACGGTTAACATTTTTGATTTTATGTAGTTTCTAAAAGTTTAATTAATTGGTTTTTTGGAGATTTTTGGATGACAACTTCTCAGATGGTCAACAGCAGTGTTGACCGATTTTGGGCGGACAACAGTTGGCCGCCCAACTTGGAAATTCTAGTTGTGCAGTTTTATTAAGAGAGACAGTTTTGTTTGAAAACTGCATGTTGTATCTGTGAGAAATTTATATATGTATAGGGAGTGTGAGAGAGAAAAAAAAGTGTGAAGGAAACAAGAGTGTTCTTTAATTTTCTCTTTATTTTCCATTGTTGATCCCAAAATCTCTGATAGTGAAATTCGTTTCTGTGGACAGATTATCACGTGGTTTTTCCCTTAGTTGAGAAAGGTTTTCCACGTAAAAAATCTTGTGTTCATTGTTTATTTTCATTCCTTTTTTTTTACTGTCTTCATAGTAATCGGGAAAGGAGTCCGATCCATTTTCCAACAGATTTAAATCTAAAACTAGACCAAAATTCAATTAGGTACTCTAATGTTTGAGCACCCACTCTCACATTACCTTGCATGTTGACCCGTAAAACTTGTCGAATTATTATTGAATTTATGTATTCATTAATCTTACTTCTAAGGCCATAAATATATAAAATACATTATATTTTATCATCTCCAAACAACTCATGAAATGCCATCACTGATCGAACAAGTCTTGACACTCAAGTACTAGTTTAGCTATTCCAGCACTAAATCATCTGCTCAATCGTGTGACAATGTGTTCATAGCAATAGCAATAGGCAATAGCATAAACTTCGAAGACTTAAACAATTTTTTACACCATATCTCTCGGCACAATCAAACTTGGCAACAGTAGTAAAAAGGATGGGAGCTGATTCAGTGATCATCATCCCTCCTTCACTCCATTCGTACATCTTTAGTTAATTAGAATCACATTTCTTTAATGAAATATTAATTTATGTATATCATTGTGTAAGAAAGACAATTATATAAATACGAATGCATGTATTAATCGAATGTCAAATATCTTCCTCTTCTCTCTTCTTCTCTCCTCTCTCTATGTGCATCGCCCATTATGGAGATAGATTCAAAAAACATAACTCTAAAATACGTGAGCCATGTTTTATACTGTGTACAGGTACTCAAGTGCTCGACGAGCACGGATTGAGCGCACCAGTCCTGGATCTCACACTTGAACACCCAATGAGCACAGAGCGATCATACCAAGTTTAGAATCTGTGCTTAAGCCTCTCAATCGCCCAACTTGATCTTACCTCCTATCCCTTCACCGTGCGTACGAACACTCTGATTCTCACATAATTTTTATGCAAACCTCCGATGAGTTTTTATTTGTTGAATTACCCACACAGGAGTAACTAAAAACCCAATACATTAAACTCGAATGCCATTATGATATGAATTTACATGGTAATATGAGCCACAAATGCAAGTGAATTACTCATAAAAAGTATTTCTCTTTCTTGCCAGTGAAAATCCACAAAATCTTTTGCTTGAATCCCTTCACAAGAGTTAAGGTAGCAAGGCTTCTAGGTTAAGGTGTCGATAAGTTGTGACATTGGGATAAATGTGTGACATGAGTCTCTCGATGAGTATTAGGAAATGTGATTGTGACATGATAGAAGTTTGATATAGTGGTGGCATGGTGAAAATAATTGGGATATGCCATCGCTAACATAAATGAATCAAGAGGGAATGATAAAATGATGACAACAACAATACACAGTAGAAAAATGACAATCACAAAATAAATAGATAAGATACAATTAATTTTATGTGAAAAACTATCGTTTGAATAAAATAAAAAAAATCATGGGACTATATGTCCAAAAATTTTTACTATATAAAATCGATTACATAAATCCCAAATACATGAACTCGACTCCTTGTATCAAATGGACCCGAGCAGTAGTGAGTACAGAAGAAATCTTCAGAGCAAGAAAGCTCTCATTCTCTCTTTTTTTTTACTTTCTCTCACTAGCGGCACTAATTGGTTTCTAATTTTACAAGTTGTGTCTCTCTCATAATCGCACTCTATTTTATAAATCCTAAAGAAAATTTCGCAGACTTTTTCATTATGAGCTATTGGGACTGACAGTCGGTCATTCTTCAATATAAATAGTCCGATTTTCTTTCGGACTCAACAGTCCAATCGCTCTTTAATATCAACACAAGTTGGTCACCCTTCAGCTAAATAGTATGGCTGATCAGTTCGGCTGGTCGCCCTTCGGCAATGCCAGTCCAATCAGTCGCCCCTTTGTCCTTTGTACTGCCTGGCCATCCTTCATCCTCGACTCCGATTTGGTTGCCCTCCAGCCGTTCATCACGTACGCGAACACAACAGTCCTCTGCCTCAATATAACCCACGTGTGTCATCGTCTAAATTTTCCGAATGACCTATCAACCGAGTATGGGCCTACACGAAAGTGATCTATAACCTAACAAAATTATCATGGATTGCCAATACAGATGTTGACACACTCAGCATGGGTGATGTTAGTGTCAGTTCATATGTTAACCCAAGGTATGAGGTTGTCTGGATAAATGATATATTTTCTGTTGAGTTTAAGATTTTTTCTTTGTGGATTCCATAACAAACGGACAAAACATTTGGAGGATGGGCGATATTCGCGTGTGGAATGTATCGAACGAAAAATCAAACAAAGATCGTGTGATATTCATGTGAGGGTCGATCGAAGATAGGTTATGGGTCGTTCAAATAATAAATGATGCTAAAATGTAATCGAATGTTCATATGATGGTCAGTCGAAAGTCAATCAAGTTGCGCATAATGGGCACTTAAAGAGAGCACTTGTGCCATTTGCCCCGAGGAGTAGCACCTAATATACACTTAAGAGGCATTCTTGTGCCAACATTAATATAAAATTATATCTGATACAATTTTAGGGTATTTAAAATTACTTTGTAATATAAGAAGCACTGCATAAAGAGAGAAAGATATGAGAAAAATGTTTGATATTTGATTAAAGTCCGATTTAAGTTTTGCTCTTCGTCAAAGATGGATATACTGTTTAAGTATTACTTTCTAGAATGTATTATTATATGATTACTAATTTCTCTCAGTGTATTTTCTCATATGATTGTTAGGTATGTCGGAAGTAGTATTTAACCAATCATTATTAAGCTTCTAATTAATATAAGAACACAAAATAGTGTATGTGATTATAAAACTTCTATCTATCACTCGGACACAATAATAATAATTAATTAATATAATATATAATTAAATATCACAAAATTTTACTATATGAAGACAGCCTTAACATTATTTTTTTCAAAATATTAATGTTTATAAACCAATACATCCATGATAATCATTGACCAAATGTCCTGGCTGTGGTCAACACCATTATGCAATGATCATGATTTCGCATATCGTTGGGGGCAGATTCTTACATACGTTAACTAACCTAGTGGTTTTTGTTGGGAAAGAGTATTGCCGGTCGATCGGACAACAAGACGAGTAGACAAGGATAACTAGTACACACATGACAGAGTAGAGAGACAGAGAATAAGAATAGACATAATTTTTACGTAAAAATTTTTTTTCTAAATAAGAGAAAAAGATTATGAAACACTTAATTCTCAAATAATCTCACTGTGTGTGTTGGTTAAAAAATTTCTTTGGCTACACAAGCCCTTGGAGATATGAGAACAAAAACAATAGCAAAATATAAGAGCAAATTGGTTACTCCTTATATTCTCTCTTACATTTTTCTCTTTTCTCACTTCTCTCCACTTCTCTAAACACTCTATTCTCATTACATGCCCAGCATGCATGTATATACACAAATATTGACCGGACGATCGCCTATTCAATAGGTAGGTTACATGCACACAAAGCTTGCCACCAACTATACAACCTGCCACAAACTTTACGAAGTACCATTTTGTCGGAAAAAATTGAGCTGCTCAGCCAATCAGTTATCAGCTCTGAGAGTCAACTTTTCTTTCTGAAAAGATATTTACGCAGACATTATAGGTAACTAATCTTTTCAGTTAGAGTTTTCAGGTGTTGACCAAAGTTCTCAAACTTTTTGCCTAGTATCCTCGGACATAATCCCATATTCATGGTCAACTACTAATGTTTTCAGCCATTATTCAGAGTTCTCATCTTTAAATTAGAGTCATCGTCCATTATTCAAAGTTCTCAACCCTTAATTAGAGACTTCATCCATTAAGCAAAGTCCTCAACCCTTCTAGATAACGTTCTCGATTATAAACTGGTGTTAATTCTACTTCAACTAAATGAAACCACTATGGCCTTTATTCCATTTCAGCCACGTCGCTGTGTGCGCCACATGGGAGTGACCCTTAAATCCCAACAGTTTTCTACTTCAAAACATAGGTGGATGCCCTCCTCGCCTCCCTCCTTTTCTATAAAAGGCATCTTAGATAAAATTATATTGGTCCAAACAATTTCTAAATAAGACATTGTATGCTAAAAGTTGAAAATATTTGGAACCACAGGCACATCTTGAACCCAACCATATTACCATATGATAATTTATATAGACGTCCCGATGTCAATGTAATGCTTTTTTTCACAAGAGGATTGTATTAAGGGAGATGTTTCACGCTAATTTAAATAAAAAGGTGACATGATATTGTCATAGGTAATGATAGATGCTACTTTTCCAAAGTGTCTTTTTGATAACAAAATCATATGCGGTCAAGTCATCGCTTAAATGGATAATATATCAATTGAATTAGAATCGCATCTCAAAATTTACTGTAACATCCCCGGGCACCCGCTTGTAAATATTATCCGCTTTGTCGTACAGGCACACGATTTTATTCCGGGCAGACGACCTCCACCGCCCCCAAAATGCGTCCCCCAGAGTGGCACAGCGACGGAACAGCGTGGCGAGATATTGTCCTCTTTAGCTTGGGAGAACTTTTTGGCATCTCCAACCATACACAAGTCTCAATGTTTTCTTCTGGAGAACCCCCCGCAAGCTCCCAGGATGCGTCCACAAGAGAGAGGTATCCAAGCCCTTATAAGGCATGTTTTGTTCTCCTCCCCATCCGATATGAGACACCACAGTCCACCCCCCTTGGGAGCCCAACGTCCGCGTTGGTACACCGAACTGAGCCCCCGTCTCTGATACCATTTGTAACGTCTCCGATACCCCCTGTGAATATTGTCCATTTTGCCACGCAGGTATACGGCTTTGTTCCTGACAGACGGCCTCCAGCGCCCCAAAACGTGTCACCCAGAGTGGTGCAACAGTGGCACAACATGACGAGATATCATTCTCTTTGGCCTGAAAAAACTTTACGGTGTCTCCATCCATACACAAGCCTCAAGGTTTTCTCCTAGCAAACCCCCCATAGGCTTCTAGGATGCGTCCATAAGGGAGATGTATCTACATCCTTATAAGGTACACTTCGTTCTCCTCCCCATCTGATGTGGAACATCACATTCACTACATAGAAACTCAAAATTTTTGTGACTACTCAATTTCCCTTTAACTCATATGACATTTTTTTTCCTTCTACACAATAAAGCTAAGGTTAAAATCCCTCATAATTAAAAAAAAGTGTCCACAAATACGTGAAATAAAGACATGGGTCAGTTTTGCATGTTCCAATATTGGTATATAAATATGAATGTACGTCTATAATGAGCTGACCAAAAGTGAACCACTAGTAGATGATTAAAGTTATAGTGGTTACCTCCATCAACCAATTGGTGGTCAAAAACACCCTAGTGGGTGGTTAATAGATCAGCTCTTTTCCTCTTCTTCTTCCACTGCCTATATATTCTCATTTTCTATCATTTTTGGTTAGGCGGTTGTTAATTTTGTTGAGAGGGTTTGTCAATTCATGAGATAGAATAATTTGAGTAATGTAGAATTTGACAGTATCTTCTTTAAATCTTGCCACTTAGTAAAAAATAAGTGTTTTTTGTGATTATATTCTTATCAAAATTTCATTATTCCAAAAAAAAAAAGTAAGATATTTAACTATACTTTTGGATACTTTTGTAATTGTGTGAGTACATTATATTTGCTTATATCATACTCTATATTATTCTTCATCTACAATTCCTTCATGCATCTACAAGGAGGAGCATACGTAGTGGATTAGAGAGTTACTCAATTTCTTAAGGCGGGTCAAACAAAGCGAGTTCGGTCTTCATTCATGATAGTTTGGATCTTACACACTACAATTAAAAATAATAAATTAGTAATCCTTCTCAAACAGATAGGAAGATACAACAGAGTAAGGATGGCATCTGTTTCAGATGATGTGCTCTGCATGGAGTAGAGTTGTGGTAGTACACTTGATGGGAAGCGGTTTTAATGAGGTGGTGCACTCAATGGGGAGAGATTTGAGAGAAAGAGAGAGAATTGTGAGAGAGTCTCTTTTGGAGGCTTTTTGGGTGGAGAGTCGCTCTTTCGTGTATTTGCTAATGCGCATATCCCCTACCTGTGGAAGCTAGGGGTATTTATGGTGTTTGAGCCAGCTCAATCTTGTTTGGACGTCAAAGCTGGCTGACGGTTGTCTACGTAGATTTAGAGGGCTGTCACGGGAATTGCGGGTGCCAATTATGACAATCGTGGCCAGCAAAGAAAATTCATTCTTTTTTCACGGCGATTCCGGAGATGGCGGATATGACAATTACCTTTAAAAGAGATCCGTTGAGTTGGAGTTGCCGTTTTGAAAGAGATCACAATCAAAGGAAATATTCAAGGTGTTGAGCTATTTGGGGCGATTAAGGCAAGTCCTACCCTTATGCGCGGCGCCGCAGGACAACTCTCGTCACCCATTTTCAGTTAGCTTTGACTCAACTCACATTGGCTGGCAATTTTGATGCTTGGTCCAAGGCCTTCGCGGGAATGAGCTATGGGCCGCTATCCTCTGGATTCCCAATTCGTCCATGGACTTTCGGGCTAGGCCCACTTACTTTCAGCCATCCCATCAAGGGTCCTTGAAATTTGAATGATTGGCTTGGTTGCCTCTAATTAGGTTGCATGAGTTGGATAAGATATGATTTTAGGAAGGGGATATTCCAGCTTCTTCGTGATTTTATGATGTGATAAACAAATAATGCAAAATAATAGAAGATAGTATTAAAAGTCATAGTAAAAGTGTTGGAAGTAGGAAAAATAATCACGAGAAGATTAGGGTCAGAAGAAGAACATTTTTATCTTAAGAGGTAGTAGTTGGAAAGTATTGTTTTATCGGTTATCTTAAATTTATATAATTAAGTCATATAAATTATAAGTTTTTTTGTCAATAACAAGATTAATTCAATTGATTAGATGAGAATTGTGTTCATTCTCCTTGAACTATCAATCATTAGGACATAAAATAAAGTTAGACTCAATCGCTCTAAAATCTTAAGCTCCAATCGTATAAAAATCTAATATCTAGTGCAGATAATATTAATTTTTTGGGTTAATTTATAATTTTTAACCCTATTTTATGGATATGAGTCAAATTTTAAATAAAGTGACATTAAATAAGTCTAAATATATAAAAAAATTATAAGTTAAAATTGACTCAATTATATTATGTTAAGTTACTCTTATCAAATATAATTTTATTTAATATTAACTATTGATGAGTATACTAAAAATGGGCTGGTCCTAAAAAGTCAACGAAAACCCAAAAAGAACGGTCAATGTTTTAACGGCCCAATTGGAGAACGGGTCCAGAGCTAAAAGGTCCAGGAAGATCGTCCTCTCAATCATGAATAAACTTTTGAATTATCATTCAAGGCACGCTCTCAATTACGCTTTGAATCGCGCTTTAGATCAGACTCTGAATCACGTTTTCTGTTGCGCTTGCAAAACGTATAATCATACAAACACAAAACACTTTGAGAGACGATCTTTATCTCTCTGCTGGAACTCCCAGAAAAATCTAAGGCAAACAACGCGCTTGTGACAGCCGTTCATTGCTTTTCCACCCTCCAGATTCAAGACGACGACTTTTAGTCTATATATATTTGGAGATCTTTTCACTTATGTCTCTCTCTTTATACTCTCAGCTTCCAGTCTCTATTATCTTCTGATCATCGAAGGCTGTTTACTGATTTGAGCGTCGGAGTATTTTCGATGGGATAACTTTTTACCAACACGCTGACCTCCTGTGCTTTTTAGTAGTGTGCAGGATTCGTGCTCAGGGAACGAAATCGTTTCAACCATCCAGACGAATCCAAATTCATTCAAAATTCGGATCTAGATACGCACCAACTATTAAAAGATCTTTCTATAATAAAATTTATTTAAATTTATTTATACTGTATATTTTCTATTTAAAGGTTTCGCCGTTCTTATTTGAACTAAACAAAAATATTTCCAACCGTTTAAATCAAGCCGAATTAAACCATCAGTAGAGATTTGACGTATGAAAGACAGTTTGATACAATAATACTAGATTTTTAATTTTTTGATTTTTTTTTTCTTATTTTTCTGAAAAAGGAAAAGCTAAAGTATTTATCAAATAACGAAAAGGGGAAAGCAGGCCTCAGGGGCATTAAAGGAAAAGTGGATAGCAAACAAAGCCAATTCGTAACCCTAATCAGTGGCCATCGAAAAAGGTTTTTCGACTTGAGTTTTTCTCTCCCCTCAACTCTCACCGCCGGAATGGTAATCTCTCTCACCCTCACCCCTCTTCCTTGGCTTGCTTGTCTGTTCATGTTTATTGATCAGGCTGATTTTCACATAACTGATTATCGATCCAATTTTTCATGTGTGTTTTGCAGGCAGATTCTCAGCGAAAAAGGTATTTCCAATACAAGAGGATCCGGATTCTAACACTTTTAAATTCGTTTTTTTTTCTGATTGATAGTTGATTGTTCGTCGTGTCTGTTCTCAGTACAAAAAATTTACACCTTTTGTTTTGATTGGTCCTCCAACGAATGTTTGATCTGCGTTTCCCCGTACCCACGGACGGATCTTGTTATTTCCATACTAATTAGCGCAATTTCTCTGTTTACTGATAATTTTGATTCATTAGTTTCGATGTATTTGATACAAGTACTCTGGGAACATGCTTAACTATTATATGATGGTAAATTGACTTGATGAGTAGATACTCTCTCTTGAACTAGTTTAGAGCACGGAACCCTTTATTGGTAGAGCATATAAACGCCAGAGTTTAGATGCAAGCTTATGTGCTGAGTTTTGTAATGCAATGGATAGTGAAATTATAATTTTACTGCAGGAATTTAAGATTAGATTTTTCTTTATGTATTTGCTCAAGGGAGACTCCTTGAGCCGATGTGTATGAAAAGTCATTTCTGGTATGATGCGGTTGATTTATGTTATTTAAGTTAGATCTGTTTCAAACCTCATCCAGTCACCCCCTTTGAAAGTTTAGGTCAAATCTCAATACAGTGACAATTGTCTAGAAGTGGGATACGTCTTGTCAAATTCTTTTCTATAATGTTTGCTTGTGGAACCTAATAGTAATTAACATACTGAAATTATGCCATATTGAGGGAATTGGTGCTACTTTCAAGGGGATAGAGGCATTCCATGGGACACAATTTCCATAAAATTTTCCATCCTGTATCTTGAAATTGCAATGTGTAGTTTGCTTGTAATTTAGGATAGTATAACTGAATTATGGAAAAGAGGTAAATGTGAGAGAAGGATAAGCATATCATTTTCTTCAAATTCTGTCATAATTGGCTTTATTGGGTAGTTGCTTATGGTTTAGGGTTAAGCTTTCATGTACAGCCTCAAATAGCCAAAAAAAAGAGAAAAAAAAAATAACATTGTGGTGTTGCAGTTTTTTAAATCACTTGGATGTAAAGTTTGCCAGCCACCAAAAAAAATAAAAAAAATGCATATAGCTTTGTCGGAAATTCATTGGTAACTTGGAAGTGGGCAACCTCTCTACCCAGGCAATAGTTTCAGGTCAATCCTAAACTCATGAATCTACTTCGGTACCCAAAAAAAAAAACACTATAGGATAGATAGATCTCTATTCTTCCTGTATCTGGCATATTTTGTTTCCATTTATTAGTACTATTGGCCCTATTTTGAAACCCCTAAAAGTTTACTTTGTGTTTGTATTCTGAACGGAACAATCTCCATCTGATTTTTGCATTGGGATGATTCATGATTCAGAGTATTAGTAGTTAATATGATGATGCTACCATTTTTCATACTCCCTATTACTTAAAGATGTGTGAATCCAATGCTGAAGTCGAGTATTGTCCGATGGCATCATCAAATAGTGAACTTGTGTGGGTTGGATCTCAACTAGTAGAGGTTTTGGCGGGATTTTTCATCCATTTCTTCCCTTGAGTGTAACACATTGTTTAATTTCTAGTCTTTGCAAGAGGGTTTAGTTGTTGTTTGTAATTAAGAGGGCGTGGGTATGCTGGGAAACGAAGATCTATTTGTTGTGTCTTTTGAGTTTGTGTTGCATAGCATGAAGATGTGGCCAAGCTTTTGGGAAGTTCTCTTATGGGTCTTGAAGAAGAGGCAATACATTTGTTGGAAGATATTGAGAAGTAAAGGGAGGGTTCGAAGGCAGAAGCAGTAAATTTAATGGAGAAAGGATTTATAAGAAATAGAATTAAATAAGGCTTTGTTAGTGTAAGGAAAAGAAAAGAGGAGAGTGGGGAGTGAGAGGAGTCACAACTAATGAGAAATCACAAAACCCTCTCAATTAGGATGTATGTGCACAAGCACACATGTACATTACATGGTGACCGGAATACCCTTTCACACAAATACATAATAATAGCATTCCAACAGGCTTGAATAGTCATTGATTGTGATGGAAGTTTATTCCTTTCATAGTTGATGAAAAAAAGGACTTTTATTCGATATTTCCTCACCCCATTCCCCATGAAGAATAGAAAGATATTAGGATATGATGTATCTCTAGTGTGCATGGGGGGGTGAGGGGGAATTCCTACTGAGGTGCCTTTTTCAATTTAATTATTCTGTAATATATCAGACATGAAAAAGTGGTTGTATTTTGTCTTTTTTAGGATCTTATGTTGTGTGAGATCTATTATCTGTATGGGTCTTAAAATTGGTCATCATGTCGTCAGCTAATTTAGTACAGCCTATGATTTATTTGTCCAATTCCGATACCCAAGGCAGAGTACAGGTTCCTGATTTGGTTATCACCAACTTTCCGTTTTTCTTCTTTTTTTGCATATTCGGTGGTTTACTTATTGAGAACAACAGGTATTCACGATCCCCATCACCTCAACGATCAAGATCCAAGTCAAGGTCAAGGTCCCGGTCTTGGTCCCCGGAAAAACATAGATCACGCTCTCGATCGAGGTCCAGATCGGGTGCAAGAAGTCGTGGCAGGTGAACCTGAAACTTCCCAGAGTTATTTCCCTTTATCTTAGATGCTTCAATGGCTCACTCTTGTGAGAAATTGTAAGGGATGATGCTGTGAATACTGGAAACACACTCTTTGTCACGGGTCTGTCATCAAGAGTTACTGAAAGGGATCTTGAGGAACACTTCTCCAAGGAGGGAAAAGTAAGCCCCTTGTGTACTCCATAATGTGCTTCTTTTGATTATTTGGTGCATCAGCCAAGAGTAACTATATAAGGTCAACTGTTAGTAATGTGCTATTGCCAATATTTTAATTGCAGGTAAGCTCCTTGTTTCTGGTTGTGGAGCCACGTACACGCATATCTCGAGGTTTTGCATTTGTGACCATGGACACTGTTGAGGATGCTGATCAGTGTGTCAAATATCTTAACCAGTCGGTTCTTGAAGGTCGATACATTACTGTTGAGAAGGTAATATTCTTTAAGCTGGTGAACAAAATGTGTAGTGATGGGTATTCGATTGGTTGTCCTTTTTTTGTTAACTGGGAGGTTTTTGGTTACATTCAGCCTACAATGTGTCAGCTATGTTGGCAGCAATCAAAGATGATGAGTTCATCCATCTCAACTTTATACAATCAGCTTGATCAAATGGCCAGCTAAACAAATTTCTCATGCATCTGATCAACTAAACATAGCAAATATTGTCCAACAACAACTAAACAACATCTGTTCTCCCCATCAACTGTGTCAACTAATCAACGGATGTTTTCAACATTCAACAATTCTAATCAGGCATTTGTGGTATTTCATACCTGATGTCGGTTATTATTACACGCTGTTCCTGTAAGGATGGAGTATTATTCCTTTATAGCTGCTAAATTTTTTTGTTCACTAGCTTTCTTGTATTTTGGGCTGTGATACTTTGGCTGTGCATCTACTTGTCTGCATATCACATGACATATCAGGCTGGAAGCGTGCTTAGTTGTGGTATCACTGCAAGCATTCCACTTTTTGCCTGTTTATTCCCATGTTATACCTTCATGGTATTTCTTGTAATCATTATCTCGATTTTTAATGAGCTTAAATTTACACTGAAACTTTTGTGCTTGTCTTGAGGGAAAGAACAAAACCTCAAAATATTGTTGCTACTCCAGCTTATATTTGCAGTTTACCCTTTACCCTTCACTTCTATTTACTATGGTTTCTTGATATAGTTCTTATGCTGTTTCTTTTCTTTGGCCTTTTAATTTTGCTTGGCTAACTAGCGTTTCTATGCTGTTACTTTCTTTAAGTTTGCCTAGTCCGGTTATTACTATGATTACTTTTTAACTAGTAGGGAAGAGATGCTACTGAAACTGATGAAATAACATGGATTACCTTTCCAATTCAGTTGATAGCATCTCTGCTTCATGAGCCCCTAATTATCTTGTTTTTTTATCTCTGTTTTTTGTCCCCCATTATGTGATGGTATATGCATTTGATGTTTGGTGTGTGGCTGTTCTTTACTTTCCTTTTAAATATTATGCTCCCTTTGCATGTATTGTTGGTATGCCTTTATAGATAGAGGGAAAAGATGGTTTCTGATGCAGTCATCACTCCAATGCTTTTTGCACTGTTGTTTTGTCTTGATGCTTAAGTACTAATAACATAGAAAGAGTGAGGTACTACTTTTAACGTTTCAGTCAAGGAGGAAGCGGCCGAGGACCCCAACACCTGGACACTACCTTGGTTTGAGCAAATCTAGAGATTCTGGTTAGTCTCTTTTTCTGTGTCATTCCCCACCACCTCTCTAAAGGAAAAAAAGAAGGAAAAACACTCATGTAAAATAAAAGAACAGAGTAAGTCAATTTCAATTCCCACCTTTTCTTTGGTGGCTTGTCAGGCTAGCGAGCCAAGCTTGTGCAGCATACTCAGCTTGCTTGGTGTTTATGCTTGGCTACATAATTGAAGCTTTGAAGCTACTTCAAGCTCACTCTACTGCGTAGCTAGCTAATTGGAGCTTGATCTTGAATCTTACCTATCTATGCTCAATTTTGGCTACAAAACAAGTCCGATATGCACAATATCGGCTGATATATATTAGTATTGGGATCTCCTGATATATTGATAAATCTCGATATGTCATTGTATTACTGATGCTTTGTGATGTGTCAGTGGAGATTCAACTTATCGCTTGTGCACCTTATTTTTTGATATATGGCCAATGTTTGCCCCACAGTTTCCTATTCACAAAAAAATGATTTTGTTAGGTTTGTTTGTATTTTTTGATATACGGGCCAATGTTTGCCCTGCAATTTTGTATTCTCAAAAACTTGATTTTTTTAGGGTGGTTCACTTATGAAAATGCCTGTTTGCATGGCTTCTTTTTGGGCGAGTGCTTCACGATCTGCTCTTGACAGGATATCGTGGAGGTGGAGGTAGATACCGAGGTGGGTACGGACGCGATGACTATGACTACAGGAGGTCTCCGAGGCGGTCGCCTTATCGAGGTACTCGTGGCTTTTCTCCTCCTCGCCGTTCACCTTATGCTAGTAGGTCAAAGAGGGGGAGGTCAAGGTCATACTCTCCATATCCTCCGAGCCCAGACAGAGGATATGGGCGTCGTTCCGATGTCTACGCAAGATGAGATGCTTCTTGGTGCTTGCTTTATGGCCAAGGATTGATTCACTGTCACTGGGAATACTCAATCATTTGAACTTGGTGCGTTTAGAGATTGTGGTAGTTTTGTAGTTGAACCAGCTGCGGTGGCTGTCGTGAAGTATTGGGTGGTGATGGTTTTTTATTTTTTTTCTTATCCTGCTTGTGTTGATGCTTTTGCTTAGGAAGACTTTAATATAAATATGAACAAGTGGAATGCTCGACAGGCTTTGTTTTGGAATTATGTTATGATCTTCCAGTACGTTATGTTTATTATTTATTTAATGGTTAAGGTCATTTTGAATGTGATATAAGGTAAAGGTTAAGCTGATACATTAATGTGTTATTTTAATCGTGGTTTTTTAATATTATAAGGATAATTTCAATAATTAAAAAAAAAAAGAAGAGATTCTAAATTTTAGTAGATTCATAACAAAGTGCCTGCATAAAACAGAGTAGGTTACTGAAGAAATTCAGGGTTGTCAAAGATCTTAACTTTTGACAATGCAAGTTTGTATTTTCAACAGCAGTATGGTTTGTTAGTATATAGCTAAGAAATCTGAATAGCAACGTCTAGTTTAAATTGGAAGGATTATTTGAACTTTTCTCTATATCATAATTAGATATCAATGTGCTGTTAATGACATGATAATTTTAAAAAATATCGATTTTAAATTATTAACGGCGCACGTTTTTAATCCTGGAATTGATATTCAGATGTTTTTAAAAAATTATATATAACCTAGATTTTAAATATTTTTCTATTTAATCCGTCATAAATTTAAATAAATATATATATATATATTATGTGATTTTTTTAAAAAAATTATTCTTAAGGTAAGTTCGTGTTTTTTACTGTCTAAGATGAGGAATTTAGTCTTATTATTTAACTTAAAAAACTTTTTATAATTATCTTACATAGTAATCTTACTCTACATTTTCTACCATAGTTCTCAATGTCATACCATCCCGCCAATCACAAATCAGAACAGACCGATGACTTAAAAAAAAAAAGAAATTGAAGGATCCAAATTTTATATTAAAATTTTTTAAAATATACATGACTCGTTATTTTTTTTAATAATATCTTAATATTATAAAAATTAAATTAAAAAATTTAACTGTTTATATTTATATATATTTTTTCTAAAATATTAAATTTAGACACTTAAAATCTCAATCCGGGTTCTTCATCCGCAACCCGGAAGAGACAAACTTCGACCAATCAAAGCCACACGTCTTGATGACAAAATTTTATCATACCGACTCCTCTCTCTTGATTTTCGTCAAATCGACTTCGTAGAGTTCCTTCAAATGGCCACTATCACCTCCTCTGCTGTTACCATTCCTTCCTTAGCCGGAAAAAAGGCTGCCGGCACCGCAAAGGTCAGTACTTCCCCGAAGGTGGCCGCCACCACCCTGAGGTTCGGAGTCAAGGCGTCTCTCAAGCAGGTGGGGACCGCCTTCGTTGCCGCCGCTGCGAGTGCAATGATGGCCAGCAATGCAATGGCCATCGAAGTGCTGCTCGGAGGTGACGATGGGTCGTTGTCATTCGTCCCCGGAAACTTCACCATCAACGCCGGCGAGAAAATTGTGTTCAAGAACAATGCTGGGTTCCCCCACAACGTGGTTTTTGATGAGGATGAAGTCCCAGCCGGCGTCGATGCGGCGAAGATTTCGATGTCGGAGGATGACTTGCTCAACGGACCGGGTGAGACTTTCACGGTGACATTGACGGAGAAAGGTACTTACAGTTTCTACTGCTCTCCCCACCAAGGCGCCGGCATGGTCGGAAAAGTCACCGTTAAATAAGCAGTCTTTTGTAGGAATGTCTGTTGTGTTTCTGTAAAGTTTTCAAATCAAAATCTTTGGTTGCCATTAGAGTTACCGATTTCACTGTTTAGAAATTAAGGCAATTTGTGAAATGAAACCCAACACTGTAGATTTTGGACACTTTATAATGCATTTGAAAAGCGATAATCTCATCATTTATTCATAATTATGATTTATATAACCATGAGCATTGATTGATTGTGATTTTGTATTTTAGAATGGGCATATCTGGTTTTGTCAAATTGTGACGAGGTGTTTTTAAGCATGACTGTTCTTCCATAGAAATAAATTAAGCAGGGATCTATTTTTTAAATAATTATTATATTAAAGATAGTAACTCATATACACACTGCGACTCACCAATGCCAACTTCCATGGAAGCTCCACATACTGCGACTATGCTAGCAGGCGGGCATATATGTTCAATTCTAAGATAGGTAAACTACAGACCTTGGCAGCACTCAATTGTGTTTGCCATGGCCGCTGGCTGTCAGCTGCCCCTCTCTTTTCGATGACCGTTGATGGCATGGGATGCCTGCCAAATCTTGAGCTTTCCTTTGCATGACAATATGCATTAAAGATTTATCAGACTAACACATTTGCCGAGCGCTAACTTCTCCGAAACTCAGGCCACCACAGTAATGTAGTTGCTCGCCTGATTGCTTGGCGGCAGAGCTTGCCTTATCATAATGCTTTGAATCAAGGCTATCATCTGTACATGCCACAAAAATTGAAACATGTTCAGCCATTGAACCCGTTACAGGGAAAACAACAGCTCTCCGGGCCAAATTCTAAATGAGAGGCATCTCTATGTGATTTATAAACCTTAACTGATTAGGAAAAATATTAGATAGAGAAAAGGATATAAGATGATTATTAAGAGATTGTGTTGAAAGAGCGCATAGTAAAAAACAAATTCTACTTGAAACTTTGGAGAATGCATATAAGAAATAGTGCTCAAAATGTATAGGTTGTGTTAATTCGGGTAAATTACTTCCTCTTATAGTTTCAGCACCTCTCTTAAAACTTCAAAACCTCTTCACTCACGTCTCTTTAAAAAAAGAAAAAAGAAAAAAGAAAGAGAAACCATGCTAATGAAACGCAAACTAGCTTTCAGTTGAATACCATGAGACTCCCAATGGTGCCATTTTGCTACTAGAATTAAGTACTCAACAGCAAAAATACAGCTTTTGTGCAATATTTATCTCAATTCCATCATGTTGTAAGAATAACTCACCGATGCAAGCCCAGCGCACATTATTCCAAAACCGGGGAAATGAAAGGGTGCCTCTTTAGACAAGAATAAAGCTGGAACGGCATAAAAGCAATCATCAGTTTCCAAATCAAATCACTAGGCTGCTGGACTGTACCCCCCAAAAATCAAAGAGCTATCGAAGTCTTTTTATACTTCCAACGATGATAATTTTCATCATGAGAACTTGCATGAATAAAATTATGATATGTGTTTAACATATTTTAATATGTTGTTAAACTTCTAGTCATGTAACTTTGCAGGATTAAATCGTCACCGTTGGGAGTACGAGGAAGGAAAAAAAATAGATGAACCCGCTCAAAAAATCACCAGGCGGGAAGACCTCTGACATCAAATTCCAATCACCTGTAAGAGGGCTGAATGCCAAGGGGGAGATGACTTTTGCAAAAGAACATATACCAGAGATACACCCTTGAGCTTTCCCCTGTTTAAAAGGAAAGTCTGGATTACTAGATCAAACAGGACAACTGTGAATCAAAATAAGAGCAATGTGGATCATCTTTAGGAAATAACACTTCCACTGCACAACTCCTGTAGCCTTTTTAGTATGACAGAATGCAATGAATGTCAACAAGAAGTGAAAATCGGAACCAAAAAGGTTAAAATGTCCAGAGAATAGTTAGTTATATTGTAATGCCCAGAATAAAAATATATATTTATGGAATATTAATAATAATAATAATAAATAAATAAATAAATAAATATATATATATATATATACATTTTACGTAGTAATAATAATAATAATAATAATTATTATTATTATTATTATTATTATTATAAATATTAAACAAATCTCCACCCACCTCAGCACTTCTCGATCCTTCCTCTCTGCGTTCATTGTCCCCACGTTCTCCCTCTCTCCCTCTTTCTTTTCCCTCGTCTCCCTTGTTCCCTGTTTTCTCTCTCCCTCTCTCTCGCTCGCAACAGTTTGCAAAACCGTTTGATTCTCCTTAATCGTTTGCTGCCATGGCCAAAACCGTCGATTTTCTTTGTTCCCTCATCCCGTCTCCATAAATTGTGCTCTGGTGTGGGTATGCGGCCGAATGAAGAAATTGATTGTGGGTGGAAGAAAACGAGAGGAGTGGTTCATCCTTGAGGCGTTTGCATCCGTCGCCATTGCCAATTTTGTCGCTGTGGTGTCGTCGTGCTGCTATAGCCGATTCCCAAATTTGAAGCCGAAACCAGAGCCGTGGTGAAGCCGAAATCGGAGCCGATTCGAAACCGAGCCGTATTCTTCAGGCAAGTGATTTTCCTCTACTATCGTTCTTCTTGAAATTTGCAAGTGAATCCTCATAATTTCCACTTCCTCACTCAGTAATTTCCTTAAGTGTTGATATGTTCTGTGATTCAATTCCTCTTGATTCGAATCTATTTTTCTTTCTCACCGATGCTGATGAAATCGGGTTATGTGCGCTTCCTTGTGGAAATTGAAAAGAAAAAAAAACAGAAATACGGGAAAACAGAGCTTCGTGCTCTGTCCTGGCCGAAAATCTGGGAATGAAAAATTTGTAGGTTTTGGGATTAAATTGTTGTGTAGTGTATGAAGTGGGTGATGACAGTAGGGTGAGTGAGTGCAGCCGCGGGTGTGTGTGTGACGATGTGGGTGTGGAGAAGCAGCTAAAGCTGCTGAGTGTGTGCGAAGCTCTGCGTGAGTTGTGTGTGTGTGTGGAGAGCGCAGCAGAAGCAACTGCGTGAAGGATGTGCGAGCTGAATGCGAGACGGCAGGGTGCTGCCGTGCGTGTGTGGGCTGGGTTTGGTGAATGAAAGCAGTGGGTGTGGGTTGTGAGTGTGTGTGGTGTTGGGCCGTGGGCCCAAGTGTGTGTGTGTGGGTTGTGAGTGTGTGTGGACTGGGCTGGGCCCAGGGTGGCTAAGAGTGTGTGTGTGTTTGGGTTGGGTGTGTGGACTGGGCTGGGCCCAGGTTGGTGTAAGTGTGTGTGTGTGTGTGTTTGTGTTTGTGTGTGTTGGGCTAGGCCCAAGTATGTGGGTGTGTGTTGGAGTGTGTTGGGTTGGGCCCAAGTGTTGGTATATGTGTGTGTATAAGTGGAAATTGTGTGTGTATATATATATATATGAAGGTATATGTATATATAAATATTGTAAATTAATTTGTTAGAACTTTGTAAAATTAATTGGGAATAAAATTTCAAATATATTATATTGTTGGCCTTAGTGGTAGGCATCGCTCCGAAATAAAATGAAAAGATTAGTGAGGCAGTCGAACTGATCATATTTCGATCATTGCATTCCTTTTTGGATGTCCCGAGATATATTTCTTTGTGGTTGATTTGATTGTGTGAGTACGGTCTGGTCAGCACCGAACGACATTTTGTTATTGAAGTTGTAAAGCATTCTTTACGTTATACTCGGTGTGTGAATATTTGAATTCATTGGCTTCTTACGGTCAAAGTTGAGGACTGTGGGTGCACCATGGATTTGGTCGGTAGTCAAACTTGCGAGCATCAGGTAGCCCGTGCAAGTACCCAGCTGTCAAAAAATATACGCAACTTTTGGTTCACAGTGGCGGAATAAGATCTGGGAGATTTCTTGTGATTTTCTATGATTGTGAGTACCTCATTAGTTGTGGTGGCAATATCCTTTTGTGGATCCCGTGATACTCGGATTCTGTGGAATCCATATTATATTATTATCGTGAGTATACTGGTCGTTCTCGCTGACATATGGATCGGGAAAATTTCCAATCATCGTTGAGATCGGATTCTAGGGGATTACCGTTATTTATTGGCACTCTTGTTATTTTTGGATGTTCAGGTCTTGTGGGACCCATTTGCCTAGAGTTGTATTTACAACGTGTTGTAATCTGTCTCGGATATAGTAGGTAGTCAGAGTATGTTAAAACTTTGGTAGATGATATCCGAGATTGTTATTGTTGTTAACGTTTTTGATTATATCACTTGCTGGGCTTTTGCTCACCCTTGTGTTTTCTTGGCTCCAGATTGAGTTGACAGCATTTAGCTTGGATAAAAGCGTATGAGAAGATGGTCCTGATAGTCGGATGATGAGATTTAAATTATTATTGAGACTTATGTATTTTCTTTTGTTGAGTTTATGTCTTCTTTAATATGTCTGTATGGATGATGGATGGATTACTATGATGTAGTTAAATATTGAAAGAATTGAAATGATCTAGATTATAGAATGGTTATATTTGGTTTTAAATTTTTAGTTCACATGAGCGGCTCAGGTCACCACAGTTATGGTATCAGAGAAAAAGTTAGCTCCTGTAGAGTTGATCGAGGATTAGGAGTCTAAGGAATTCGTGGGGATATTTTGATCCCGAAAATTATTTGAGAAATGATGATGCGGGTAGCATTCAAAGATTTAGAGGATTAGCAGACTCTGAAATACTAACTTTAATTGTTATTTCAGGATGTCTGAACAACGAAATGTTAACGCGAATCGATCACCTAGCGCGCCTAAGTCTGCTAGCAACGAAGAAATTGTAGAGGTCCGTAGTGCTCTACGCGACATGGAAAACCTGGTGAACCAAGCAATTAGTGCTCAAGTCCTAGGACCTCGAGGTAGCACTTCATTGGCAGCGAGAGATCATCATCATCGGCAGAATCGGGAGCGTTGAGTAATGCGTGACTTTCTTGTTCAGTGGGTTCTCAAGTTTACCGGTTTGCCTGACCCTATGATTGTTGAGGGGTGGATGGCTAGGATAGAGAAGGCATTTGAGGTTATTCATTGTGGACGGACAGAAAAGGTCCGTCTCGCTCTACATCGCTTTGTTGGAGAGGCAGATCATTGGTGGAAGATGTTGAAGAGGGAATTGCACGTGACGGTCAATGAGATTACTTGGGAGGAGTTCCGGCGGCACTTCAACAACAAATATTTTCCCCCTTGTGTTCGAGTAAGAAAGGAGGCAGAATTCATTTCCCTGCGTCAAGGGAGCATGTCGGTCACTCAGTACGAGGCTCAGTTTATCGCTCTATCTCGCTTTGCTCCTGACTTGGTGGATGATGAAGAAAGGAAGGCCCGACGTTTTCAGGATAGACTGAACGATGCTATCCAGATGCAGCTACTTCCTTTTGATTTGGTGGAGTATGGCGCGGTGCTGAACCGTGCCATGATTATCGAGCAAGCCTTACTTCGGAGAGGTCAGATCCAGCAGGCGGCAAACACTCTGACCGGGGACAGACCACAACGCTCTTTCCTTAAGAAGCGTCCGAACATCAGAGGTCAAGGAGGAGGAACGCGGTGTTTCAAGTGCCAGAAGACAGGACATATCGCTAGGTATTGCAATGCGTCATCGTCTGCATCTACTAATCCTC